>JALIGW010000003.1:123691323-123991323 GCA_023053685.1 Diadophis punctatus similis
TCGCTTCTCCATAAAGCAAGAGCAGCGGCAAAGATGCCTCCGGTGGAGTCCAAATCATCTGGAGAGGAGCCAGCTGATCCTCTTTTTGAGGAAACAACCTCTCAAGAGGAGGTTATTCCGACTCCAAAACTGTTCATCGAAGCAGTCACCAAACAATGGCTGACTCCTATCACAGGAGCCGCTCCATCTTCTTTGGACAAAAAATACTATAACGTGGCTCAGGGCCTGGCACAACATCTGCCCGTTCCACCAGTGGATGAGCCCATCAAGGCTCTCTACTCAGCCAATCCTCTACCGGGTGATGGCAAGGAACTACTACGTCCGGAGGAACGCCGGGCGGAGCAGGCGATCTTACGGGCCCATCAATCAGCTGCCTGGGCGGTAAGAGCTTCGGCCACAGCGTCGTTTTTTTGCCAGACCTCTATTCGCTGGCTAAAGGCCCTTCAAGAACAATCGTCTGATGTGCGTATGCGTCAGGACATAAACAAGTTATTGGCTGTGGCACAATTTACATCGGATGCCACACTACAAAGTGCACGCTTCGCGGCAAGATCCATGGGAGCATCCATTGTAGCACGCCGCATGCACTGGCTCCGTGGCTGGCAGTCCGACGCTCGACACAAATGGAGGCTGGCCACTTCCCCAGTTCAGGGTCAGTCCCTTTTTGGGGGGGCCTTGGACTCGTACTTGGTCGAGTCCAAGGACAAACGGAAGGTACTTCCAAATTGCACCCGTAGGGGTCCTTCCAAAACGCCAACTCCTCCTCCAGCTCCTCCACCCAGACGTCCATATAGGGCTCCTAGGTATAGGGGCAGATATCAGGCGGGTGGACGACAAACTCCGGTACAGGATAGACCTAGGGCGGAACCTCCGGCCAAGCGCCCTTTTCGGGATGCAGGCGGATGCTCCTACCGCCGCAACAAATAGATCCGGAGGTCCTTCCCATTGGGGGTCGCCTGCAGTTTTTTGCTGAGCGATGGGTAGAGACTACTTCGGATAGTTGGGTGCGAGAGACCATTTCATCAGGACTCGCACTCGACCTCCTTTCCACCCCACCGGGATTTTTTATGAGGTGCCCCCAGTCCTTGGATTCCCAAAAGCGGTCTCTAATGCTAGCCGCTATCCAGCATCTGTTGGATATCCATGCTATTCAACGGGTTCCGGAGGACCAGCGGGGGCAAGGATTCTATTCCAATTTGTTCCTTGTCAAAAAATCCTCGGGGGGATGGAGAGCAGTCTTGGACCTCAAGCGACTGAACAAATACGTCGTCTATAAGAGGTTCAAGATGCACACGCTGCAGTCCATATTGGCGTGTGTAAGGAAGGGTGATTTCATGGCCTCTATTGATTTGACAGAAGCCTATCTACACGTACCAATTCGGCCTTCCCACCAAAAGTATCTTCGTTTCTGTTACATGTCTGATCACTATCAGTATTCGGCACTTCCATTCGGTCTGTCCTCCGCACCGCGGGTCTTCACGAAGATCCTAGCTGCCCTTGCGGCGAGCATGCGGGCTATTCCAATTCGCCTACACTGTTATTTAGATGACATTTTAATTTTATCGTCCACAGTATCACAAGCGGAGAATAACCTTCAGTTAACCATGCAGTGCTTAGAAGAGCATGGCTTCTCCTTAAATATAGAAAAGAGCCAGCTCAAGCCTACTAACCGAATTACTCATCTTGGGGCTATTGTGGATACCCTGGAGTGCAGGGTGTTTCTTTCCCAGGAGAGACAAGACAATCTGGTCACTATGGTCCAGCAGGTCCTCTGCCTCAAAAGAGCTCCATTGAAGCAGCTGTCATCTCTATTGGGAAAGATGATTTCGGCCATACATATTACTCCCTGGGCACAACTGCATTCCAGGGATCTACAATGGCTATTGTTACCATACCAAAGGGCAGGTAAGAGTAATTCAGCATCAAAAATCAGCATTCCATCCTCTGTCCGTCGCTCCCTCCAGTGGTGGCGCTCCCCGGCGATATCCGAAGGCTCCAGCTTCTTCGAACCCAACCGGGTGACGGTGACAACAGACACCAGTCTGCAAGGATGGGGGGCTCATGTTCTGTCTCAAGTAGCCCAAGGAACGTGGTCTCATTCGGAGAACCTGTTGAATATCAACATTCTGGAACTCAGAGCAGCATTTCTTGCTCTGCAGCAATTTCACAATGTCCTTCACAACCGACATGTTCTACTAATGACCGACAACGTCACCACCAAAGCGCATGTCAACCGTCAGGGTGGGACGGTTTCCAAAGGTCTCATGTCAGAAGCCAAGGCTCTGGGGCTTTGGGCGGAGCGCAACTTGCTCTCGATTCGAGCGGAGCACATCTCGGGAGTCAAAAATATAACAGCAGACTGGCTCAGTCGCAATGCAGTGGACTCGGCGGAGTGGAGTCTGCACCAGGACATTTTTCAGCAATTGGTACAGCGATTCGGTCTTCCGGTGATCGACCTTTTTGCAACTCCCCTCAACGCCAAACTACCGAGGTTTCTCTCACGGTACCGGTCGCAGGGTGCCGAGGACATAGATGCGCTCCGATGCCCATGGCCGAGGGGCTTGTTATACGCCTTTCCTCCTCTGGCAGTGATTCCACAAGTCATTCGTCGGATCATAGCCGAGGAGGCGGAGGTAATTCTACTTGCACCATATTGGCCCAGGAGAGCGTGGTTTGCGGACCTCCAAGCGCTTTCGATCAACTCGCCTTGGAGGATTCCTCCGACAGAGTATTCGCTTTCTCAAGGATCCTTGAGTCATCCGGATCCGCATTGGTTCAAGCTGACCGCTTGGCACTTGACCGGTGTCGCCTAAGTCAGCGGGGTGTACCAGAAACAATCATAGACACATTAATGTTGTCACGCCGACCTTCAACCAATCGCATTTACTCCGCCACATGGAAGGCGTTTTGTGATTGGTGTTTAACAGTACAATTATGTCCAGTAGAACTGACTATAGTGGGCTTGTTACGGTTTTTGCAGGCGGGTCTAGATAAAGGGTTGGCTCCCAATACACTAAGACGCCAAATTGCAGCTTTGTCTACAGTACTTACCTGTGATAGCACGGTCTCACTATCAGCGCATCCGCTGATTTGCCTATTTCTAAAGGCAGCCGTTAATATTTCTCCTCCGATTATACACCGCTATCCAACATGGGACCTATCACGAGTATTACTGGCATTGACCGCGGAACCATACGAGCTGTTGCGTACAGTGTCGCTGAGACAACTAACTCTCAAGGTGGCATTTCTGGTAGCCATAACTTCGGCTCGCCGGATATCCGAGCTCGCGGCCTTATCAATGCGAGAGGATTTATGTATTTTTCATCCAGATAAGGTTGTGCTCCGATTGGACCCAACCTTCATACCAAAGGTTAACACACCTTTTCATAGGGCGCAGGAGTTAGTTTTACCTGCGTTTTACAATCAGCCCTCAACTGACTCGGAAAGGCAGTGGCATAACATAGATGTCCGGAGGGCAGTCAAAATATATAACGTACGCACGGCGTCATTCCGACGCTCCGAAGCATTGTTTGTTTGTTTTCAACCAAAATCTATGGGTAAAAAGGCGTCACCAGCGCTCATTGGCAGCTGGATCAGGACCTTGATATCAGACATTTACTCTGATCAAAATCTCCCCCGGCCTGAGGGTATAACGGCACATTCCACACGTAGTGCGGCTACCACGGCAGCGTGGTCGGTCAGTACTTCACTGGAGGAGGTTTGCAGAGCGGCAACATGGTCCTCTCCAGTGACTTTTATCCGACACTATAAGGTAGACCAATTCGCTTCGGCTGACGCCGAATTCGGGCGGCAGGTTCTCCGTAATGCCGTTATACCGGAGGAACAACATGAATAGGGTTCTGACCCACCCTAGGGACTGAACTGCTTTGGCATGTCCCATTCTTGGAGGCTAGCTCCGCCCACTATGGAGAACAGGGCGTTGTTACTTACCTGAACGCCCCTTCTCGTAGGGCGGAGCTAGCCTCCAAGTCCCTCCCTGTTGGTTTTATCGTTGCAGAACAGTTATCGTTTGAATTCATGCTGTTTTATCATTGCATAACAGTTATCGTTTGATTTCCTGCTGTTGAATAAAGTTTGGTTAGGTTGTTACACTCTGGGTCTGACTCCGTCCTTCGTCTCAAGAGGGGGTGCCCTTCGGGGTTACAGCTTTTATAGAGTCTGACTCAGTCCTCATTGGCTGATGGATTGGATCATCCCATTCTTGGAGGCTAGCTCCGCCCTACGAGAAGGGGCATTCAGGTAAGTAACAACGCCCTGTTTCTGTTGCTGTATAGAGCATAATCTCAAAGGAGGAAAATGTTTTGACATTGCTAAGTTGAAGTGCCATCCATCATAGCAAAGGCCCCCTGATCCAAGGAGCACTATGGGCCTTTTCATGCATCAGAAGGCTCCCAAACTCTCTACAGTTCATTGACAGTATATTTATTTTGCCCTTCAAGGAGTAAATAGATACTTTAGTCTTCCTAATAGTTTTTTACCATTTCTCTTTTTTTATATTCCTGGAAAAGAATTACAACAATTCCATGTGAAAGCCTTAAGCCTTTGTCTTCCATGTGGAGAGAGTTGGAAGTGAAGCAATAGTGGGTTCTAAAACCCATTGCTACCAGTTCACGTGCGCGCCTGCGCACATGTGCGATGCTTCTGCACATGCGCAGAAGCGTCCTGGGAAGGTGGGTGGAGCCTCTTGCCACTGGTGCTACCGGTTCGCAGAACTGGGAGCAACCCACCGCTGAAGTGAAGCTGTTCTGACCTAGGCTTCCTGATAAATAATAAAACACAAACGGAGTCCCAAAAACCTCTTTTTATTTTAACGGCTGTGAATTATGTTCATTCCCAGCCGTAATAAGTCCCAAACAATGTTAATTAGTCCGACAGAAGTCTGCCAAAGTCTTTCGGAAGAAGGCTGATATCACCAACCTTTATCTTTCTTGACACGCTGCCGAAGACTTAATGGACAAGGAGCTTTGCAAGGCCAAACAGAACACGGAGTCAGAACTGAGCTGCTGAGACACGAATTAAACCAAGTTGCTTCCTGCAACGACTGCATCGGTTTGCTCCACTTTTATATCCTATGGGAGGGGCCAATCATCTCCAAGCCTTACTCCCAAGTAGTCCTTTTCCTCCGTAACTGTTCTTGCCTTCTGGCAGCTCTGCGCATGCGCACATTGGGAACAGGCTCCCCCTGTTCCTCTGCCTCACTCATGTCAACCTCTGGAGGCTCTGGAGTCAGCACAGAGCTCCCAGATGGCTCAGGCTGGATCTCTGCCTCTGACACCGAGCCTTCTCCAGACTCCAGGATTTGCCGATGTTCCTCCCCAGGCTCCTCGCTGTCCGACTCTGCTGCAAGCTCCACAGGCCACTGGCAGACCACAACAGAAGCCATCATAGCCATCTTAAAGAATTGCTATTGGATTTCAAGCTTTGGTGATGATGCCAGTGAAGTATTTCCCCGAAAATAAAACCCTGTCTTATATATATATTTGCCACCAAAAAAGGCACCAGGTCTTACTTATCCAGAGCTCAGCTAGAGAGGCCTTCGGGAAAGGCCTTTAGGAAAGGCCTCTTCAGCCGATAACAGCTCTGGATCGATCCAAAGCTCTGTTATTAGCTACAGAGGCCTTCAGGAAAGCCTTGCCGGCTGCAGAAGAAATGGGCCAAGGTGTGTGAATGGGCTGCAACTGTCCGAAGGTAAGTAGTAGGGCAGCTCCACCACCCCCATCCTCATCCTAGCTTAATTTTTGCCTGTGCACCCTGGAGTGGGCAGGGTCTTAATTAGGGCTTATTTTTGGGGTAGGACTTATATTGGGTGCATGTGTAAAAATCAAGCTAGGACTTACTTTTTGAGTAGGTTGTATTTTCGGGGAAACACAGTATTCTATCCAGAAAACAGATGCCATAGACCCCCCTCATTGTTAGATTCCCTTGCTTCTTATTCTTAGTTATTTATTTCAGAAAAGCAAGCATCAATCATTTTCCTTTCTATGGGCAAGTGTTTGAGGACTCTATTTCTGCAAATAAATAAGCATCCAGTCATAGAATTAGAATGCTCCATAAATTTTAACTTGTCCAATCAGTGTAGCAACACACTGTTCTTACTATCCCTTCAGCTAGAAGGAAAAATAAAATAATTCTTGACAACAGTACCCTAACCTTTGTTGTCTTTCCAAATAAAGTCTTCTGCCAGAGCTTTGCTTTGCAGCCATCTTAGGGAACTTTCAATAAATCAAAAATATCACTTTCAACAAAAGATTTGGTGGATGTTGCTTCCTTGCCATCAAGCGCACAAATAGAGAGAGTAAAAGAGAAACATATTCCTACCTACCCTGTTTCCCCCAAAATAAGACATCCCTTGATAATAAGCCCAATTGGGCTTTTGAGTGCATGGCAATAAGGCCAAGCGCTTATTTCAGGGTTCAAAAAAATATAAGACAGGGTCTTATTTTCGGGGAAACACGGTACCCTTTTCCCTTCTTATAGCCTTCTCTTCACCACTATCAGCCATTCTAGCATCCTATCCCTCATCCATTTTGCTGATTGAAAGTAATTTCTGGAGGGAGGGAGGGAGGAAGGACTGGTAGACTTTTTTTCTCCAACTGTAGAAATATTTACAAATTAAGTTCATTTATGTTCAAAGTTTGGTGGTCTTTTTTCCAATATTTTATTTGTTCGTTTTTTTTACATTTCTGAACTGCCCATGTCCCTCAAAGAGGGACTGTATTATTTGTGTTTTGTCTTCCAAGAGTCACATAATGCACATTTAATATAGAAAGAAACAAAAAAAGGAATTTGGATATGAAATATAATTGTGAATAATATAATAGTGAAAACTAAAGTAATTAAGATGCCCTATGGAAAAAACATCAAGAATCTGAATGAAAAACATCAAATACCTGGGCATCGTTCAAGATGACGACATTAAGCACCGTGAAGTCAAGAAGAAAGTTATGAAAGAGGCTGTCTTGAGAGTCTTTTGACTCACGAGAGTCAAGAAGATCTTAAAGTCCAAACTGAGTGGAGAAAATACCATCAGGGCAATTAGTACCAGGACAGTTCCAGTCATTAGACACACAGCTGGAATAGTGGACTGGACTCAAGCAGAACTAAAAGCCCTAAATAGGAAGACCAGAAAAGTCATGATGATGAATTATACCCTTCATCCATTACACAGTTGAAGATGGACAAATAGAAGTTGAAAAAGAAAAAAGGGCTTTGGAAGAATATGATGGTGAAGAAGATTGCTGAATACTGGAGAGACCTACAAGAAACATCAAATGAAGAATAGAACAGAGACATGGCAATGAAAAGCACATTTTAAAAAAACCTAGCAGGCAAAGCATGTAAAAACAAGATCTGGCTAATAATAGGGAAGTTGAAGAAAGAGACAGAGAGGCTAATTCTGGCTGCAAGAGACAAAACCTTAACAATTGTGTACAAAGCTAGAATTGTGAATTCGGCAACAGACAGCTATTGCTATCTCTGCCCAAAAAAAAACAACCTGAAGAAATAGCTACTGTAAGAATATCACACAAACTGACTATGTACAGTGGTAATGCAATGTACCAACTTAGTACTATTTGCAAGAAATACCATTTGCTTGCAAGGAAGAGTCAGGGGGACCCCAAAATAGGAGTCAGGGATAGTGTGCATGTAAGTCCATTGGCATTTAAAGCAAGTTAGAGAACTTCGATTAAAGGGAGAAATTCAGAGCAATTCTGATAGTTAATTTTTAAAGGGAACAAAGAAAAGTAAATGGATGAGCAGAGAGATAAAAAGGAACACCCTAGAACACTGATGGTGAACCTTTTTGGCACGAGTGCCCAAACCGGAACGCGTGTGCATGTGCATGTGTCGGAGTGCCAAAAACCAGAAAACCAGCTGGCTGGTGTGTTTTTCAGGCCATTTTCCGGCACTCCAGTGCCCACGAAGACCAGCTGGCGATGGCATGCATGCCCACAGAGAGGGCTCTGCGTGCCACCTCTGGCACACGTGCCATAGGTTCGCAATCACAGACTCAGTTTCCTAATTCTGTTCACTATACAGCTCTTTATTATTTTATTATATTTTATTATTTTATATTATTTTATATTATTTTATTATTTTATTATTTTATTGTTTTATTGTTTTATTGTTTTATTGTTTTATTATTTTATTATTTTATTATTTTATTTATTATTTTATTATTTTATTATTTTATTATTTTTTATTTATTTTATTTTATTTTATTTTATTTTATTTTATTTTATTTTATTTTATTTTATTTTATTTTATTTTATTTTATTTTATTTTATTTTATTTTATTTTATTTTATTATTTTATTGTTTCTTTTTATTTTATTTTATTTTATTTTATTTTATTATTTTATTTTATTATTTTATTTTATTTTATTTTATTATTTTATTTTATTTTATTTTATTTTATTATATTATATTATATTATTTTATTATTTCTTTTTATTTTATTTTATTTCATTATTTTATTTTATTATTTCTTTTTATTTTATTTTGTTTCATTTCATTTCATTTTATTTTATTTCATTATTTTATTTTATTTTATTATTATTATTATTATTATTATTATTATTATTATTATTATTATTATTATTATTATTATTATTATTATTATTTTATTTTATTTTATTTTATTTTATTTTATTTTATTTTATTAATTAGTTAATTAATTAATTAGTTAGTTAATTAATTAATTAATTAATTAATTTAGCCTTTATTATTATTTTAATAAATACATCAAAGTAGTGGACATACATAATGCTCCTTTTCAGTGGTGAAATCCAATTATTTTTACTACCAGTTCTATGGGTGTGGCTTAGCAATAGCAATAGCACTTAGACTTATATACCACTTCATAGTGTTTTACAGCCCTCTCTAAGCGGTTTACAGAGTCAGCATATTGCCCCCAACAATCTGGGTCCTCCTTTTACCCACCTCGGAAGGATGGAAGGCTGATTCAACCTTGAGCCGGTGAGATTTGAACCACCGAACTGCAGCTAGCAGTCAGCTGAAGTAACTTGCAGTGCTGTACTCTAAACACTGTGCTACCTCGGCTCTTTTTCTTGGTGGGCATGGTGTGACTTGGTAGGTGTGGCTTGGTGGGCATGGCAGGGGAAGGATACTGCAAAATACCCATTCCCTCCCCACTCCTGGGGGAAGGATACTGCAAAATCTCTGTTCCCACACCACTATGGGGCTAGTCAGAGGTGGTATTTGCCGGTTCTCCAAACTACTCAAAATTTTCGCTACCGGTTCTCCAGAAGCTATCAGAACCTGCTGGATTTCACCCCTGCGGTCCTTTTCCCTCATATTTTCCCCAGCACAACAACTCTGTGAGGTGGGTTGGGCTGAGAGAGAGAGTGACTGGCCCAAGGTCACCCAGCAAGCTTTTGTGTCTAAGGTAGGATTAAATCTCAGAGATTCCTGTGAGGCCAACCCTTCCTAGGCCAGCCCTTTCACTACCACACCAAGCTGTCTCTTATATATGACCATATGATTATATTATACATTATATTGTACCTGATTATATGGCTCTTATATATGATCAGTATCAATTGATCACGTGTAAGTCCATGGATTAGCAGGGTGTTGCATGTAAGAAGTATTCTGATGTTTTGGAACAATACATAAAGAATGATTTCCAAGACAACGAGCTTTGAGCTGTTCATAGATTAGAAAGTACTGGTATTCTAAAAGGTGGACACATTAATTCCTGCTGTTTGGGAGGCGGAGAGAACCAACCTTCATTGATCACCTGTGACAGATTTCTCAACTTCTCAATCTTGAGGAACATAAATTCTTTATATGTAAAAGTATAGCAAAATATTTCAACTATTTCCATGGTTAATGTAATCATCCAGAATTTATTCTTTACTCCAGTTCAAACTGCATCAGTAACAAAATGACTCCACCTTTTTTTCATATCTCTGAAATGAGGAAAATAGTAAAAATACAGGGGTGTGTGTGTGTGTGTGTGTGTGTGTGTGTGTATTGCAAAACCCACTGAGTTTAACTTCAGAATCCTTTAGTCTTATTTAACACCAGTGTCAAGTTATGGATCTTGCAATTGTATTTTTTAAAAAGTTGGTCCAACAAACTTAACACAAGTCACTGTTATACTGCATCATTCTGTTATAAGATGTTAGTTGATTTTTTTTTACAATGATAAGTCAGGAGGAAAATAGTGCTAACTTTTACAGTACTTCCTTCATCTGAAGAAATGTATTATTTTCAAAGTCCAATTGCTATGGTTTCCATTCACTTAACCATCTGTTCACAGCATGCAAAGTGTTTCACTGCAGAAATAAAACAGCTTCACAGTGGACAATATTTTTCTCCCCTTGCTAATGCAAAATGTGACATTATGATGTGGGCAAAGGGGGGTGGGATCCTTCACAGTAGCATGAATTAGTTCAAAAATTGTAAGGAAAATGTCTATAGCCAGACAAAATAATAATAGCAAGCACTGACAGTTAAATGAAAAAAAAGTAACTACCTTTTGCTCTCATAATAGTCACACCTGCTTAAAGATTAAGATTGTATTTTAATGCTACATTAAAACAGCATTTTCTACATGAGAGCATAATGTTTCTGAAAGGCAATTGTGAATACCTTTGTGCACTCAGCAATATTTTGTATTCTGCTGAGACCATTTGTGTTAGTGTCAATTAATCTATAATTGAGAGAGAAAGTGAATGGATGAATGTCACTCAGGACACATTATATGTATGCTTCTGCTCAAGGTCCTTAAGCATCAGCAGGACTGCTATTATGTTTATCAACTTCCAAGCTGAAGCAAATGGGATTTCAGCCTCAACTAATTCTTATAATCCACCATCTAATGCTTTCAATCTCTCCATGTGGATCTGACATCAATAGTCATTAGGATAATCTAGTTTTGTTATTGCCTATATTCCTTTGACATTTCTCCTCTTCCAGTTGTAGAGCGCCAGAAGTAGCGCTTATTCTACTCTCACCAGGCCTGTATAAAGTTTGACCTACAAGCCAAACAAAAATTATTAACTATTTATATCATGGCTGACAGGGTGCTGTTAAACAAAACACACCTTGATTTTGAATGTAAGATTCTAATTCTACAGGCATTTGGGAGAAAGTTCCATGGAATTCAGAGAGTTGTCAACAAATAACCAGATACCAGAGTGGGCTGAGTTTCACTTTAAAAGCACTACTTTCTCATGGAGGAGATTCTAAGGAAATAGCTGGAGTGGAAATGAAAGTGGGTTACATTTTTCAGGCTAAATTTCTGAGGCACAATGGATTAAAAAAGTAGCACTTGCATGAAAAGAAATTGTTAACTGTTGAGGTAGAATGCACTATCAATGGGCAAATTTAAAAGAACCAAAGTCTAGTGTCTAGAGCAGCGGTGGCGAACCTTTTTCTCTCGGCGTGCCAAAAATAGGCGGGCGCACACCCATCAGCGCTCCCACGTGCCACTACCCAAAATGCAATGCGCACCCCCCCTGCGCATGCGCACCCACACCTACATGCACGCGCCTGCACCACGCACGCGCCCGCACCACGCATGCGCACATCTACTGCGCACGTGTAACCGCCCCCTCCTCCTCCTGCTCCAAGCCTCGCACTCCGGGCACCAGCCGGAACGTGAGGCTGGCAGGAGAAGGAGGAGGGAGCGGTTACGCGAGCCGCCCAGCCTACGCAACCGCCCCCTTCTCCTGCTCCAAGCCTCGCACTCTGGGCACCAGCATCGTCCGGCACCGCCACCTTTGCCATGGCTGGACACGCCGCTGCTGCCCTGCGGGCGAGGCGGTGGCGGCGGTCAGGGCTCACCTGCGAGGCAGGCGCCGGCAGGATTAACGCGCATGGGAGGGAAGGAGAGCGCGCTACTGCCACCGCTGAAACTTCCAAGCCGGGCGGGAGCTCAAAAACGCCCGCTGCAGCATCCCTGCCATTCTCCCTGCCATTCAAGCGGCTGAAGGAGCCCCGGAGCGCCGACGTTGCCCTCCGTCTCGGTCTCCTGCCGCCACCGCCAGCTGCAGCCTTCCCAGCAGGTGGGCGTGCGTGGAAGGGGTCGCGGAGCAGAGGCGCCCGGCGGTTTAAGGCAAGAGGCGGGCGGGAGATGCGGGCAGGAGCTTGCTTCCGCCGATGCCACTTCTGGCATCCCTGCGCCTCTCGCACCGCTCGCCGGGTGTCTCTGCTCCGCGATCCCTCCCCTGTGCGCCCACCTGCTGGGAAGGCTGCAGCTGGCGGTGGCGGCAGGAGACCAAGAAGGAGGGCAGCTGCAGCCTTCCCAGCAGGTGGGCGCGCAGGGGAGGGATCGCGGAGCAGAGACACCCGGCGAGCGGTGCGAGAGGCGCAGGGATGCCAGAAGTGGCATCGGCGGAAGCAAGCTCCTGCCCGCATCTCCCGCCCGCCTCTTGCCTTAAACCGCCGGGCGCCTCTGCTCCGCGACCCCTTCCACGCGCGCCCACCTGCTGGGAAGGCTGCAGCTGGCAGTGGCGGCAGGAGACCGAGACGGAGGGCAACGTCGGTGCTCCGGGGCTCCTTCGGCCGCTTGAATGGCAGGGAGAATGGCAGGGATGCTGCAGCGGGCGTTTTTGAGCTCCCGCCCGGCTTGGAAGTTTCAGCGGTGGCAGTAGCGCGCTCTCCTTCCCTCCCATGCACGTTAATCCTGCCGGCGCCTGCCTCGCAGGTGAGCCCTGACCGCCGCCACCGCCTCGCCCGCAGGGCAGCAGCGGCGTGTCCAGCCATGGCGAAGGCGGCGGTGCCGGACGATGCTGGTGCCCGGAGTGCGAGGCTTGGAGCAGGAGAAGGGGGCGGTTGCGCAGGCTGGGCGGCTCGCGTAACCGCTCCCTCCTCCTTCTCCTGCCAGCCTCATGTTCTGGCTGGTGCCCGGAGTGCGAGGCTTGGAGCAGGAGAAGGGGGCGGTTGCGCAGGCTGGGCGGCTCGCGCAACCGCCCCCTCCTCCTTCTGCTCCAAGCCTGGCACTCCGGGCAGAAGCAGGAACATGAGGCTGGCAGCAGAAGGAGGAGGGAGCGGTTACGCGAGCCGCCCAGCCTGCGCAACCGCCCCTCCTCCTTCTGCTTCGGGTAGCTCTAGCAGCTCTGCGCATGCGCGCCAGAAACCCGGAAGTAGAATGTGCCGGACCCGTGGCGTGCCAGCCGAAATGGCTCCGCGTGCCACCTGTGGCATGCGTGCCATAGGTTCGCCACCACGGGTCTAGAGTCTAAAAGAGTTTAGAAAAATGGCCTTATCTATTCAGACACTATTTTTTCCCAATGGAATTAAGGGACAGCACAGAATTAAATAAAATGAGGAACTTTCCCCTCAAAATGAGACAGTTTAAAGTTCAATTTACTTTAAAGCCAAATTTTATGTTCTAAAAAGGGTCTAATCTACTTCCTGTCAATTTGGGAGGTAGCCCAACGTATCAAAATATTTTAGGTAGAGGAAGGAGATTTATAGAAATTGGCACAATCATTTTGAGTTACACACTTTTAAGATCTGTTTTCCAAAGTTGCTTCTTTGGTTTCTTTGGCTTCACAGAGTAAAGGAAATTTTGTGGAAAAGCTAGAACACTATTAAGAAAGGAAATTGCATGAAATTAGAGATGTTTAAACAACATTGTTTTAGATGGATGTATGGGTGGGTGGGTGGGTGGATGGATAGATATAGGGGTGGATTCAAAAATTTTAGCAACCAGTTGTCTGCCCGGTTGCTTGGTGGGCGTGGCCATGGTGGGCATGACCTACTCGGCCTCCTACACCATGGCGGTGGGAGCATTTCCCCTCCTTGAGCCTCCAGGAGGGCGAAAATGGCCTCCCCTGGGCTCCGGAGGCCAAAAATGGGCCCTTTTCCGGACTTCCGGAACTTGCGGGAGGCCAGTTTTTCACCCTCCCCAGGCTCCGGAGGCTTATCTTGAGCCTCCGGGAGGGCAAATATGGCCTCCCCTGGGCTCCGGAGGCTGGCAACGGGCCCTTTTCCAGACTTCCGGAACTTCCTGGAGGCCCATTTTTCACCCTCCCAGAGCCTTCACATGGGCCCTGCACTTACCTGGCATCCAAAACGGGCCACGTGGAGACTCCTGGGAGGGGAGGGGCAGGTTGGGTGAGGCCAGCCAGTCCTTGCAACTACCGGTTCGGCGAACCAGATGTAAAATTAGCATCCGGTTTGCTCGAACCGGTCTGAACCGGCTGAATCCCACCCCTGCATAGATGTTATAGATATAGATATAGATGATATAGATATAGATATAGATATAAAAAGTGTCAAGACAGTACAATCAAATAAGCAACAAAAGTTGGAAGACAGTGCAATCAAATATACATCAATCATTAACCATACAAGAAGAAATATCTATTGCAACTTCATACAGATTATAATTTGTTGTTGGGGTTTTGAAAAAAGAGAATGGGTAGAAATTAAATATTTGTATTTCCATTAAAAACTGGATAGCACTTAGCACTTAGCACTTAGACTTATATACCGCTTCATAGTGCTTTACAGCCCTCTCTAAGTGGTTTACAGAGTTCAGCATATTGCCCCCAACAATCTGGGTCCTCATTTTACCGACCTCAGAAGGATGGAAGGCTGAGTCAACCTTGAGTCGGTGAGATTTGAACAGCTGAACTGTTGAACTAGCAGTAGCCTGCAGTGCTGCATTTAACCACTGCACCAACTCTGCTCGGATAAAATATAAGCTAAATGGTACTGTTAGTTGATGGACTCACGGTCTGCTAAATGACAGCACACAAAATAATGGATGTTAATAGCTCTATTTCAGTTTGGATAGGAGTATCAAGTGGAGTGTTATAGGGCTGTGTCCCAAACTCTGTGCAGTTCAATATGTTTATTAGTGACTTGAATAAAAGAGTTGAGAGGGCCCTTGCCAAGTTGAGAGAAAGCTCAGAGGTGACTCAGTTACTGAAAAGGCCAATAGAAACATAGAAAACTGACAGCAGAAAAAAGACCTAGTGGTCCATCAAGTCTGCCCTTTGACCTTTTTTGTTAATTTATTATTTTTACAATTATTGTTTCTTTTATTGTATTCTTAAATTGTTGTCAAATGATGGATATGTGTTTATCCCAAGCATGTTTAAACTCAGTTACTGATGACTGACCTAGTACCTCGGCTGGAAGTTGGTTCCAAGCTTCTACTACTCTTTCTATGAAGTAATACTCTCTACCTTCAAATGCTATCTTGGTGTGCATTACCAGGTGCAAGGAAACCTAATCACAGGAACTAACTGTTCCAATTTATTCTGTCCCTGAACGCTGTTTTCAACTCTGGACATCACTGTTAAAAATGGGCAACAACAAACTGGAGTGAATTCAGAAGAGGCTGATCAAGAAGGTTTACAGTAGATGTGGAAAGCAAATCCAGTGTGGAACAGTTAAAGAATCTCTCTACGTTTAGCCTAAAGAAGAGCCAACTGAGGAGAGATATGGTAGTGGATCATTAATATCTAAAGATGAGTCCGATAAATGGGGGAGTGGTTTATTTATTGCCCTAGAGGGCAGGATAAGGCTCTGAGGGTTAAAAATACAAGGAAGTAGTTTCAGGCTAGATGTCAGGGAGAACTTCCAGTCTATACAAGTTGTTGAACAGTGGAATGGGCTGCCACATGAAGTGATGAATATTCCTTTACTAGAGGTCTTTAATAAAAGGCTGGATAATCTGTGTCATAAATACTGCATTTGAGTAAAATCTACTTTCCATAAGTTTTGTGCAGCATTTTTTCCTCATAATTCCAGAACTATAGGGAAAGGAAGAAATAAAACATTCAGCACAAATGATCATGATAAATCAATAGGTCATAATTTGCCTCTAATAGCCTTGAAAGCTTTTTTTTTTTGGCATCAGGATTGCCAAGAAGGACAAGGAACAAACATCTTTTATCAGTGGGATGAGCCATAATCTACCTGTGGCAATAGTGAGTGCTCTCACCCCAATAGATTTGAGACTGGGGGAAAAATGTCCTCTGTTGTGTAATTATAATAAGCAGATAAACTGAGCTGAGTAAGAAAATAATCCCTTAGGTGTGTTTGCAATCATTTATCTAATTATCAATAATACTCCAGCTAGGAAAAGTCCTTTCAATCCCTATGATCCACAAAAGGGGCATAGAAGTAGAAAACCAGAGACTGAATCTGGAAAATTTCCCCTCTTACTCTGCTAATCTTCTGCTGCATTCTTCTTTTATCTGGATATATTAAAAAGGTACTTCCACATTTGCCTTTAGCTCTTACTTTTTTAGAAAATAGTCTACATTGGCAGGTAGAATATATTTCTGAGGTCCTGCGGATATAAGTGTTCAAGTCAACATAATCAATGCTGGGGAGGCCCTAGTTTAAATGTATGTTTTTAAAAAATATATACCGGTATGTTTTTTTATAAAGAAGTTCAAATCACCATACATAGTTCTTCTCTTCCATTTTTTCACCCATAACAAAATAAGCCTGTGAGGAAGCTTGGGCTGAGAAAGAATAACTAAGCCAGTAACTTTGAGATTGAGAGTGAAATTAGAACTTGGTTTTTTCTGCTTCTGATCCAAAACCCTAATCACCACACAATACTGGATCTTTGTCTATAGATAAACACCACTATTTATTTAAAATTAAATATCTGCCTATTTAAGTCCAGGCTTATTTTTTTTCTAATTTATTCAGGCTTTGTGCTGTGAAGGAAAAATGACACTTTCAAGCCATTTAGAGGGGAGGGGAAGAGTGCTTGCACTATCAAATACTATTTCCTGGGTGGAAATATTCAGAGAATGAAACCATTATGGTGGTTGAATAATCACAAATGTAGAGGGTATTTCTCCTCTTTCTTATATAACAGAATAACAGCATTGGAAAGGACCTTAGAGGTCTTCTAGTCCAACCCCCTGCTCAAGCAGGAAACCCTATACCATTTCAGACAAATGGTTGTCCTATCCAGGGGCGGGTTGCTCACTTACCGATACCGGTGCGCTGTGCGTGCATCTCCACGTTTCGTTCCGCATGCGCGGAAGCAAAATATCACCAAAATCTCACGCAGGTGCATATCCCCTCACGAGATTTCGGTGAGATTTTGCTTCTGCGCATGCGCAGAAGCAAAAAAAACCCCAAAATTCTTTTAAAAAGATGGCAATGTGTGCGACGGACCACCGAAGACGGCACCGGAGCAGTCGCATGCAAATAGTGCCATCTGCTGGCCGCTACTGGAATGACAAAGTGGACTGCACCAGTAGGAACCCACCACTGGTCCTATCTCTTCTTAAAAACCTCCAGTCGGATATCATCAGATATCCCCCCCCCTTCAAGTCATTCAGAAGTGGGAATAAAACACCTCACATTCTATGGTATGGAAAACATAACAGTATTGCAGACTTGGCACAAAAATATATCTATTTTTATATCTGGCAAGAACACTCATTTTATGACAGACTGGGGACCCAACGTCATGGAAGCCATGAAAAAAAGAGCTGCCTGACCATAATCCGTCTTTGTTGACAAGCAGTTGGAATTCGAAAACCAAGGCATAAAAGATACTGTGCTTTATTTTGCTGTGTGTCACACAGTCTTTTCTTTTTTTTAACCTTGGAAACAAGTTAACCAGTCAGGGAATGAGGTAAGGAAGCAGAAGAAGATGGAAGGAAGAAAATGTCTCCCTGTGTTACTTGCATTTAAAGAGAGCCTCCTTTCGTCTTAATGGACTAGGTCAGTGATGGCGAACATTTTTTTCCTCAGGTGCCGAAAGCACGTGTGCGTGCGCTATCGCATACGTGCGAGTGCCCACATCCATAATTCAATGTCTGGGGAGGGCAAAAACGGCTTCCCTGGCCGCCCCAGAGGCCCTCTGGAGGCCAGAAATGGCCGGTTTCCTGACTGGGCGCAGTAGGCCTGTCCCCCCCCAGCCTCCAGAGGCTTCTCTAGAGCCCAGGGAGTGCAAAAATGCCCTCCCCTGCCTCCTGGAGGCCCCACGGAAGCTGAAAACACCCTTCCAGAGCCTCCACGTGAGCCAAAAATCAGCTGGCCAGCACGCACATATGCGCTGGAGCTAAGGTAGGGCAACAGCTCGCGTGCTGTTAGATATGGCTCCGCGTGCCACCTGTGGCACGTGTGCCATAGGTTCGCCATCACTGGACTAGGTCATGATAACCAGGACAAGGAAATGCACAGCATGTTGCAGGTTGCAGAACCTAATCCTCTGCATTTTTCACCAGAAGTAAATCCGTTTATTTCAGGGAGAAGAGAAGCTGTTGAATGACAAGGAAAAGCAGACCCTTATACTTACCAACAAGGCCAAGCAGTTTTGATGTATCAGTCAGGCATAGTTCCAAGATTTTAGCCAGGAATATTTCATCTAATTCTGCCCAGTAAGCATTGTTTTGGATAGCAGAGAAGACACTATTTCATATTTTAGGGTCTTGCATGATATTTATGATAGCAGTTTCCCATCTGGCTACTTCAATCACACATTGGAAAGGCTGTCTCACTTAAACCTAAAACTGGCCCTGTTCTCTTCTGCTTTTGGCCCAATCTGGAAACTTGACACCCGCTTCCACTGTATTTATTATCTATCTATCTATCTATCTATCTATCTATCTATCTATCTATCTATCTATCTATCTATCTATCTATCTATCTATCTATCTATCTATCTATCTATTTATTATGAGATTTATATACCGCCTCACAGTGCAAGCACTCTCTAAGCGGTTTACACCAGTAAGCAATATATATTTATAGTATATTGCCCCCAACAATCTGGGTCCTCATTTTACCTACCTCGGAAGGATGGAAGGCTGAGTCAACCTTGAGCCGGTGAGATTTGAACCGCTGACCTGCGGATCACAGTCGGCTAAAGTGGCCTGCAGTACTGCTCTCTAACCGCTGCGCCACCTCAGCTCTTGCATTACACAATGCAAACAAACCCCTAAACATTGTATGTCTGCAAGAGCATATGTGGGTTACACATCTGCCACAAATACCCTAGCATTTACTTTTCCTAATGAGTTCTGCTTATGATTAGTAACGTGTTGGAAAACAGAGCACGGCATATACATCAGACTTCATTACAGCAAGCAGATTTCCCGGTTTCTCTCGAGATTATGCCAATAGAATAAGGATGAAGTAGGTGAGATGGTTTCCTCTGAAATATAGGCAGGGTATGCCTCCACTGTACAAAAAGATTCTGCGATCAATTCTGCCATGCTTAATGTGCAGATGAAATATTGTTCCTTTAGTATGAATTGGTACGGAATAGTGTAGATGATGGAGTAGCAGTTGGTGCTTGAAAATCTTTTGTAAAGCCAATTGCTTTACAATAGATCTGAAAAAAGTGAGCCCTACAACAAAATGTTGCCATTACAATGTCCTTATTTAAGATTTCTCCATCTAGCCATATTTTCTTCCAGGATTCTATAACCTGGAAGAAAAGAAACTCAAACAGAAGTTCCCACCTACCACTCTTTCCAGATAGAGTTTCCCCTTCCCCCCCCCATAACATTGAACATAGCACTAGCACTTAGCACTAGCTCTAAGACTTATATACCACTTCATAGTGCTTTACAGCCCTCTCTGAGCAGTTTACAAAGTCAGCATATTCATCCTCTTTTTATGTCCTTGTAATCCCTTGCGGGGTAGAATCTGGGCAACTGAACAGAGCTCAGTGTTTGCTGGCCAGGTGCCCTTCCGGTCACCAATGTGGAGTTCTTCCAGCAGATATATTTTCAGTGACCCCAGAGAGAGAAATATCTGTCTCTACCTAGGATCGAACTCACAGCCTCCTGATTGTGAGGTGAGAGCTCCACCTCTAAGCTACCACACCACTTCAAAGTCAGTATATTGTCCCCAACAATATGGATCCTCATTTTACTGACCTCAGAAGGATGGAAGGCTGAGTCAACCTTGAGTTGTTGAGAATCAAATTGCTGGCAGTTGGCAGAACTAGCCTGCAATACTAAATACAGACACAGCACCATCATGGCCCTTAGACACAGATCCAACATAAACTGGATCCTAAGTAAGCTGGTTTTGCTCTTTTAAAAAAATCATTATTTTTTTATTTTTATTTTTTGCAAAACTATAGTGTTTTTTGAAGATGTGGGGGAATCCCTTTTCATTCCTATTTGTTAGGTCTAGGTCCATTTCAAAACCTGTTATTTTTTTTTAAAATTAGATGGAGTGACTGATTATTATTTAATGGAGCTACAAGATGCAGGCCAGATACACACAATTCCATTTTTTTTTCTGCTATTGATAATTTAGAATTTTGCATCATTATTGTAGCCATAACATTTGAACAATGGGAGATAATGACAGAATAGGGTCTCTTGATAACTGCCCAATCATTGCCCAGTGTTAGCAATGAGGTAATGTACAATGCTGGGAGAAGTTGTAGTTGTCAACCCTGACAGTAGTTGTGATGAACAGAGCAAAGCAATGTGTGTAGTGTGTGTGTGTGTGTGTGTGTGTGTGTGTGTGTGTGTGTGAGAGAGAGAGAGAGAGAAGAGGGGGAGAGGGAGAGGGAGAAGGAGAGGGAGAATACGTTCTGACTCATAAATCAGAAAAGGCAATGTACTCTTAAAAAGAGACAAGATTCCAGATTTTGGAATTTACTGTTTTGCAAAAGTGTCTTCTTCTATTTCCATTCAAGCTCTGGTTGTATTTCTTAATCTAAATATAAAGCCATTGTTATTAATAGAATTACCCAGTCTTTTGCCTCCTAGATTTTTGTTCTATGAAAAAACAAATACTGGATTCATTCCATTATAAATCTGGTTATAGAAGAATACCTCATTTATTTCCCCAAAGACTTTGGGGCCAAATCCTTTTCTGTTCCTATTTGCAATATTTTTTCCTCCTCAGAAAGTTTTCCCCTCGTATTGGTGATATAGAAATGCCAATAATAGTTGGGTTAATTTTGTGTTTCTGTGTTTTGTTTTGCTTTGGGTTGTGAAGATACTTTTTTAAAAAATGAATGAATTCTTATTGAAAATGAAGAATTTGCTACTTCTAATAGCCTGATCGCCATTGAAATAGATAAATCCTTTCCCAGCTTCCAGAAACCCTATATTTTCTCACAACAGACTAGTTTCTTTTTAATTTGGAATAGATTTTACCACTTTAAATAATGTTTATTAAAACTTGTTTTAGTTTAAAAATGAGGGAAGAATTCATTAAAAAAAAGCTCTTTGGCCACTTTGTCTTTAACAGTAAACTCTTCTAGAAATACTCCCCATACTACAAGCCCTGACAACTTAAATTTCATCATCTTGAAAGTTGCTGACATTCACCTAAGCATTCACCAGGGTACATGAGAGGAGAAATGGTCTAATGAAGTGAAATCTAATGAAGTCATTCCATTTACGGAGAGTCTTATGATTCTTAGGGGAATCATAAGACTCATTACTCATGAAATTCCATTGTGGAACTCCAGATAAATTTTCAGGAAGCTCAAGATTGCATAGAAATTGATCTTAAAGCGATCATTCTCCAAATTATTTCTACTACTGTACTGTACCGCCTGTTTTGTTTTTGTTTTTAAATTGAACTGTTTTATTTATGAAGTTCTTGATTTGCAAAATAGGCTTTATAGGGAGATAATATAAGGGGAATAGAATTCCATGGTTGAAGTATGGACCTGCCTGTTCTTCCATGTTGCAGTAGCTCAGCTATTCATGTTTCATTATCTTATTTTATTGTCTTCAGTGCATAGTTCATTCTGGGATGATCACATTCTATTTCCACCCCCCCCCCTGCAGAATAATGCAGTCCCCAACCCGCCTTAGTGATGATGAATGACTAAACTTGGACATCTTATGTTAAATTTGGCCTCAAGATTTATTCATTTTTCACTGATCTCTACTTTACAGTTGTAATTTGCAGTAGATATTACAAATGAATATGGAGATCATAATCTTTGCGCCGTATTTCACCTACCAGAAATAGTTTAACGGCTCTTACGTGCATGCTGCCACCCATGACAAATCATACCGTATAGAAAGCTACATGCAAAAATAATGGTCTGGTTATATTTTTGCGATGGCTTACTAGTTTCATCAAATGAATATATATCCATTTGTCAATTATTGGAAAAATACACGCCAGCTGAGTTTTATAATCCATCGTATTGATGCATCTGTTCAGCAAACATTCAAACCAGAAAATACTGAGTCTCATATGTACAGCTATAATCATCAGTGATTTAATTCAATTGTATTTCAGCCATGTAATACCTAATACACAGACGCTGACAAGATTTATTTTGTTGATTTGGAAAAAATGTCAGTGGGTTTCTTGTAATCCCATCTAAGGTTGTACATAATCAGTATTAGGGCAGACAGACCAAAATGGAAAACACCTTTCTGCTGTTTGCTTCCTTGCTGCTCAGAATCTCGCCGGAAAAGCAAACAGTTCTGGAAGTTCCTCCCATTTGTCTTGATTATGTTACACTTCCTGCAGGGGCGGGTTCCTATTTTTTTTACTACCACTCTGTGGGCGTGGCTTATTTTGTGGGTGTGGCTTGCCAGCCATGTGACTGGTTAGGCGTGGCTTCTCGGACTGCTGAAGGGAGGGGAACTGAGATAGGTCATGCCGCCCATTCCCTCTCCCCTCAGCAGCTCGAGAAGCCTCAAATGTGCAAAAATGCCTAGGATCATCACCGCGCATTCATGGCTTCTCGGACTGCTGAAGGGAGGGGAATGGAGATAGCTCCTGCCGCCCGTTCTTTCAGCGTCTCACGTGCTCCCTCAGCCATCCTCCCCTGCTTGGACTCACTGTGGGGTAGGAAGAAAGCACATGAGCAGTGCTGGAAACTCGGCTTCTGGGCATGCGCAGAAGAAATTTTTTTAAAAAATTAATTTTTAAAAAAAATTGTGACGCCCAGGCACTGGCAAACGACCACACCAGTACTGTGACGTAACCAGCGGGCCGCTACCGGTGCTATAGAGTGGACTGCACTGGTAGGAACCCACCACTGACTTCCTGGAAGAGCGGGAAAATGAGGATACAGCAGACATATGCTCCTTGCTTTTCCTGCATATAACTAACTTACAATTCATTATTCTTTTTTTCTGCTTCTCTCTCTTTTGTTTCTTTCTGCTTTTCCTGTTCTTTCCTGTGAGAAAGGATTGAGAAAGAAAAAAGGTCTTTGAACCAATGGTGAAATCCAATTTTTTTAACTACCAGTTCAGTGGGCGTGGCTTGGTGGGCATGGTATGTCTTGGTGGGCATGGCTTGGTGGGCGTGGCAGGGGAAGGATACTGCAACATCTCCATTCCCACCCCACTCCAGGGGAAGGATACTGCAAAATCTCCATTCCCACCCCACTCTGGGGCCAGCCAGAGGTGGTATTTGCCAGTTCTCCAAACTACTCAAAATTTCTGCTAGCGGTTCTCCAGAACCTGTCAGAACCTACTTGATTTCACCCCTGCTTCTACTTTTAGTTGCTTTTTAAACTACCCTAAAATCTGTTATCATTGAAAGAATACTGGGGAAAATACCCAGCTTTCAGTATTTCGTCTCTGGGATGAATTTGCCTTTGTGATGGAAAGGAATTTCTCCACAGCTCTGGATCCAGTAGAAAAATTAGAGAATAATGCAGGATCCATACTAAAGAGAAGTTGGAATGCAGGTAGTCCTCAATTTATGACCTCAATTGCAACAAAAATATTGGGCTCAATTTTTAAGCAAGACATTTGTTAAGTGATTCCCCCCCCCCATTTTATGATCTTCGTTGCCACAGATGTTAAGTGAATGACTGCAGTTGTTAAGTTAGTAACACAATTATTAAGTGAATCTGGCTTCCCCATTGACTTTGCTTGTCAGAAGTTCACAAAAGGTGATCACATGACCCTGGGATACTGCAGCCATCATAAACATGGGTCAGTTGCCAAGCATCTGAATTTTAATCACGTGAGCATGGGTATGCTGCAATGGTTGTTAAGTGTGAAAAATGCTCATAAGTTACTTTTTTCAGTGCCGTTGTAACTTTGTATAGTCACTAAATGAACTGTTGTAAGTGGAGGACTACCTGTACTATTTGCAGATGTGACTTCCTTGATACATTTAAATTCATTTTGGTTGCTGACAATCTATCTGACACAAACTGAAGCATCTTTCTCTACGGAGATATAGTTTGAGCTTCTAAATTTTTTTGTTAGAGCCAACACAAGAAAAGAGTGATGATATTACATTGTAGTGAAAAGAGTCAGACTAACTCCTTGGAAACGTTTTGGAAAACAATGCATTGCATTCAAGATAATAGCTATATTTTCTTGCACAAGATGTACAGGGAGTAAGAAAAGAGATTCTTACAGTATACTTTGCAGTGCAGTGCAGGTCTCATTTATATTTTCCCACAGCCAGGCTTTTCTTCCAGGTTCATTCGAATGGCTCAACCAATGGCCTGGATGGTTTTCTGATGTTCAACAGCCAATCTAACTGCAAATGAATCTTATTTCGGCACTAGTAATGAAATTATATTACATTTATAACTAACCTGCATCCCATTTCTGTGCAGGGTGCAAGGCTCTTCTTTTAGCTGCCCAATGGACTACAAGATGTCTTCTAATAATTTATTCTGCAGTTTGTCTTTCATTCCATCTTATAGAGATGAGAAGTTTAAAGAACAAAATGAATAAAGATAAAACATGCAGAGAAATACAGTGGATAGTGTTAAATAGGTTTATCTGTATTTTCTTTCTTTCTTTTTAACCTTGTATCCTTACTCTCTTTGCTTGCTCTTTCTTGTGTTTCTTCTGTAATTAGCACAATGCCACTTATCTGAAGGAGTAATATAGAGGGATAATGCTTATCATGGTAGATAACTATGTATGTGCATATTCTAAAGTAGCAGGACTGGAGCCAAATAACATTTAATACTATCACTAGAGGTAGAACCTAAAAAAAAAATCCAAAAATGTGTTTATTTGGTGTCAAATCAGAAATAGCATTAATGCTGGGTAAATTTCCATTAAATAGGCATTCCAAATGGTTGTCATTTTTGTAAATGACTGCCTCACTGATTAATAGCAAGAGAGTTCATAGAAATATGAAAGACTGCATATAAATAGGTTCATACTTATAAAGAGAGAGAGAAAAATCTATTTCCATGTCTAGTAGTTAAAAAGGAGAGGGGGAGAGAGAGGGGGGGAGAGAGGGAGAGGGGGGATGGAGAGAGGGGGGGATGGAGAGGGGGGGGGAGATATGCCATGAAAGCCATCTGAGTGACATTGGCCCCATTACTCTCAGCATAATTTACCTCACAAAATTGTTGTTGTGGGGAAAATAGAAGTAGGAAAGAATATTGGATATGTTTACTGCTTTGAGTTACTTATAAAAATAAAAGTGGGTTTAAAAAAGTCTAATGCCCCCACAAAATTTTAATTTATGAAATATAAATTGATAGCACATGAAAACATGCAAGGTAAATTCAATGTAAGTAATTCAATGTAAGTGACTTCCAAATAAAGGAAAATCCTTAATAAACTCCACTGTTTCTTTCTACAGAAGCCCAGATTGGGACATACCAGGGTTCTGCAGAGTTTCAAATGGGGTTTCCATTCATCCAAATTTCAAGCATTTATCTACTAAACCAGATTCATGAATCAAAGTGGAGACTGGCTTTAGAGCATTGAATGGAACCAGGTAGCTTCACAGTACTTTGCAACTTTGCGAGATTCAATGAGTGTTCAGTGGCTTCTGGGGTTGTTAAAGAACACTGTTGTGGGGGATTTGAGTGGCACCATGGACTGTCAATTATTGAGAACCACCCTTAATTTCTCTGCTTCTCTGTGTTCTTTTGGACAACATTACTTTGAAATTAAGTAATATTTTCAGCTCTTGACTGAAATAGCAATAGCACTTAGACTTATATACTGCTTCATAGTGCTTTACAGCCCTCTCTAAGCGGTTTACAGAGTTCAGCATATTGCCCCCAACAATCTGGGTCCTCATTTTACCGACCTCAGAAGGATGGAAGGCTGAGCCGGTGAGATTTGAACAGCTGAGCTGCTGAACTAGCAGTCAGCTGGAGTAGCCTGCAGTAGCTGCATTTAACCACTGCGCCACCTTGGCTCCTTAATGAACAGAGACATCGCGTTCTTAATAAAATTGGGAGTTTTATGTACTGAATTCAAGGCTTATCAGTCTATTCCAATTGTTGTATCAAACCTTACTTCTTTTTATTAGGGCATTTTTAAAGTTCTTGAGAATGACAGGACAGGTATCAAGCTAAAATTTACTGAAACATTTACTGCTGCAGTATTGAATCTTACTTTGCCAATCTATTTCTGTTTCCTCTGCTAACTAAATAACATGAGTCTTGCCAGCGAGCACAGCACAGCTGAAACTTGCCAATTACGAGAGAGTTCTACTTAGGAGAAGTTAATCTTACTTAGTAGTTATGTCAACTCTCCTGGCAGTGCACAAAACCAAATCATCAGAAGCAGTAAAGCTACATCACCCAGAAGGGAAAGTCAATGATTATTTTTCTGAGACTTGTCAGAAGAGACCAAGCTTTGCAAATGTTCCTGCCCAGCATGACACACCACCAAAGGCAGTGATGTGATGGTTCTTCCCTGGTGGAGCCAAGATTGCTAAGCCACTAAATATTGGAAGAAGGCTGTTTTTGTTTTTGTTTAATTTTAATATATTATTTATTGGGTAACTTTTTTTGGTTATATTCTATACATTGTGCTTTTCACCACCAGTATTCTGCCAAGAATATGGCTGTGTAACAGGGGTGTCAAACTGGCAGCCTATGGTCCGGATGTGTCACACACAGGCCATGCCCACCCCAGCTCCATGAACAGGGGTGGGTTCCACTTACCTTCGCCATGGGTTTGCATCGCGACGTTTCACGTGCGTCCCCTAGCACGATTTCACTTCTGTGCATGCTCAGAAGCAGGAATTAGCCCGAAATACAGCTGAGAAGCTCATCAGCTGTGCTTCAGGCAAAGAAATAAAGCTCAGCATTCACCCGCGGGCGGGCGGGAGGGCTCTTTTTCAAGCCGCGGAAGGGGAAAAATTCGCAAAAAAAGCTGGTGGCGCGCACAGAACGGCACCGACAGTGACGTCACAAGCGGGTCGCTATTGGTTCGGGCGATCTGGTTTGAACCGGGAGGAACCCACCCCTATCCATGAAGGAAAAAAATGACATGATACATCAGGTGATGGTAATGTGACGCAGCGAGTTTGACATCTGTTCTGCATAACAATGACATATGAAGAAATGCCAGAAGATTATTTCAAACTTCTATTTTGATGGAACTTTTAAAACCAGGCAGAGTTACTGTCCTGAAAGGATTTACCATAACAGCGATTTTTATCCCATTCAGCCCAGATGTGAACCACTGTAAGTATTTAGATGCTTCCAATTATATTCAATAGATGAATCTTTTTTTAAAATAAAACCTAAATATTTTAAGTGGCTTGAACTGGATTGGTTTGCATTTGAATTGCAAATTGTAAACTCACAGAATGTTTGAATTTTGGGACCAAGTAGAAAAATAGGACTAACTAAAGAAAATACATGAAATTGTCAATGGCATCTTCAAAAGAATAACATTCACCAGAAAAAACAACAACACACTCACCTTCCTAGATACAGGTATCAGCAGTATCAGAGGCAGTGATGGCAAATTAGAAACACAAGTCTATCATAAAACTATCCCACCAAATTAACAACCCAACTTACTACAAGAGAAGCTGTGTAAGAACACTATTTAGAGAAGCACAAACTCCCTGCAGTAACCCTGAACATTGGAAAAATGAATCAGTGTATCTATACAATGTCTTCCAACAAAATAGATACCAACATAACTTTATCAAAAAGTGCCTTGAAACTTAACCTACTATAGTACAACTAACACAAGCTGCAGAAAGGATAACAGTGCCATACAACAAAAACATCTCAGAAACCACCAACAGATTATTACAACCACATGGCATCACCATAGTACACAAATTAACTAAAGCCCTCCAAAACATTCTAAGTAAACCAAAAACCCAGCAGCCCCAGAATATAAAAATAGGAGTCCTTTACAACATACAGTGTAAGGACTGTAACAGTCACTATGTAGGACAAACAGGCAGAAGACTAGCAGAGCACATCCATGGATGCCAACTAGCAATCAGAAGACATGATGAAAACTCCTTAATTTAACAACACATGGATGGACTCAACCATAGTTTCAACTGGAAACCTGGGAGCAATCTAGATCAAGCTAATTCAAAAAATGCCAAGGGATTATTGAGGGCTGGGCATTCAGACAAATCGGTCATCAACAGACACATAGAGATAAACAACCTCTACATACCATTGAAAAGAAACAATTAAAAAGTTTAAAAAAGAAACAAAAAGACAAAACACCTCCTTACCAGCAATCTACATCTATATGAATAGAGATTAACACCAAAATTAACACTAGACCAACAATCCAGTAAGCAATACTCCAATCAAGGAACTACCAATACAGACAAACCACCTAGCAGTAAACAATAGCCTAATCAAGTAATCACTGAGAACATTCCTACCAACATTAACAGAGCAAGTCACTAGTGTACAAAAATAAGAGCAAATCCCATTCCCCTCTAGCACTTATGATGTTATCTAGTTGGGCAGTGAAACATCTTCAAGAAAGCCACCAAGCCGCAGAAAACCGGAAGCGTCGCAGTGATACAGTCTGGAAATAATGGGCTCCAATGAGCCCAGCAAAATTCCAGGCTGACAAGCCACTGTCAGGGGGTCTTTGGACCGGATCCGTCCTGTAGGGACAAAGAACAAGGAGAGGCACCTGGAAGACCAAGAGGGATAGGCAAATCCCTCGGAGGTTGGAGGAAAGCTCTTTGAACTGACAGTGGTGACAAGCTGGGGCAACTGGAATAAGCCTTGTGCAGGAGCGGTGAGTTGAACAGAGTACCTACACTGAGTGAGTGATCGGCCAATACATATAAAGAACTTTAAAAGTTATCCTGGCGAAGAATTAGCAGCTAATTTGACATGGGGGGGGGGGAGAGAAAGAAGTGAAAGTCTAAACACGAGCCCAAAATGGAGACTGAGATAATTAAAGTACTTTGAGAAGGAACCCAAAAGAAAGCAGTTGCTTAAGAAGATTGGAAGTAATTTTAAATTTGGAACATTGAAAAAAGAATAAAGGAAAGTGCAAAATAAGGTTTAAAATGTGGATTTATATCAAAAGTGATTATTTTGCTATTTTGTTGATCAGAATTGTGGAGTGGAGAGAGAGACACCTACTGATAGGAAAAAAGAATTGCAACAAAGAATTTGGGAGTTGCAAAATTGTTTTTGTTTTTCACACAGTGTCCTTGGTTTGCAAGCTGTGAGAAGTTTTAAGGAGGACTTGTTTTCTTTTAAGTGATTTGATCTCGACAATAGAAGGTGGATTTACAGAACTTTAAACTAAAGGTAGAACATTGTGGAAATACCAAAATGTCCCAGGAATTAATTGAGATGATTAATGAACTTAAAGAAATTATCAATATGACACGTGGACTATTTAAGCTTGATGAATCAGAAAATATCCTACAACATGCCCAAGTGAATAAAGAAATCATGAAAGAGAAGCAAGAACTTAACATTGAAGAAAAAACATTGATTATGACATTGGGAGTAATGATGTAAGAAAGAAAAGGACTAGGAGAAAAGTAACTAAGAAAAGGAAGCAAATAAAGGGAAGAAAAGGGAAGGTTGTTGAAAGAAGAAAAGAAAGATAAGAAAATGTGAGGATGAGAGGGAAATTTTTAAGAAGTATGGGAGATTAAAGGAAAATGGTTAAAGGAATAATTAAAGGAAATAAGAATTGGAAATATGATAAGAATAAGTGAATTGTATTATGATTAATATGTGTAAGTGTAGTATTTGAATATGATGATATGAGGAATGAAATGGAAAGAAGAAAGAAAGTAGTATACCGTATTTTTCAGAGTATAAGACGCACCTTTTTACCCGAAAAAAGAGGGTAAAAAACTGGGTGCGTCTTATACTACTAATGTTGCATCAGACATACCTGGGGGGAGGGGGGAGGGAGTTGGTGAGATGGTGGCAATGGCAGCAATGGTGGCAATGGCGGCAATGGTGGGCAACAGACAGTGGATTGGCGGTATTCCGTTGCTGGCCACCGGCGCCACCCGAAGCGAGCCGCCGCCGCCGCTACTGCCCCAAACCCCCCTGCCACCGTTGCTGTCTGAAGCCTGCCACCTGAAGAGCCGCTGCCGCCATTGCTGGCCACTGCCACTGCCTGAAGCGAGCCGCCACCACCGCCACCGCCCAAACCCCCTCGCCATCATTGCTGCCTGAAGCCTGCCGCCATTGCTGACTGCCGCTGCTGGCCAAAGCGAGCCGCCGCCACCCAAAGCGAGCTGCCACCACCACCACTGCCCAACCCCCCCGCCACCGTTACTGCCTGAAGCCTGCTGCCATTGCTGGCCACCACTGCCATTGCTAGCCACCACCGCTGCCCGAAGTGAGCTGCTGCCACCCAAAGCAAGCTGCCTGAAGCCTGCCACCACCGCCGCCACCCAACACACACCCCGCTGCCATTGCTGCCTGAAGCCTGCCGCCGTTGCTGGGCACCGCCACCGGAAGCCAGTCACCGTTGCCCGAAGCGAGGCGCCACCACTACTGCCCGAAACATCCCTGCCGCCATTGCTGCCTGAAGCCTGCCACCTGAGGAGCCGCTGCTGCTGCCGCCACCCAAAATGAACCACCGCCGCCACCGCCTGAAACTCCCCTGCCGCCGTTTCTGCCTGAAGCCTGCTCCCGAGGCACCTGAGGAGCCGCTGCCGATATTGCTGCCCGAAGCTAGCCGTCTCACAGGTTAGAACTTTTTTTAATGGTTTTTTAAAAAGGTTGCCACGTGGAGGAGGAATTCTGGGAGTTGAAGTCCACAAGTGTGAAGACCCTTGCAAAAGTCTTAAAAAGTCTTGCAAAGTCTTAAAACTTAAAGATGCTTTAAGACTTGTGGACTTCAACTCCCATTCCTGAGCTAGCATGACTGGAGGAGGAATTATGGGAGTTGAAGTCCACAAGTCTTAAAGCTGTCATGTTTGAAGTTTAGGGCGGGGGCGTGTGCGTATGAATGTATGAACATGGTTTCAGCTAAAGTGCTCTGCATTGTTATAAAGGAAACATTATTGTTCTTTCTTGCAGAAAAATGTCAAAGCCAAAAAGTTTAAAAAGTGTACATGGTTGTAAAAAGTGTTCTGCTATTCTGGTATTTTATTAAATAATATATTACTACACCATTTGGTTCAGAATACTTTTTTCCTTGTTTTCCTCCTCTAAAATCTAGATGCGTCTTATACTCAGGTGCGTCGTATGCTCCGAAAAATACAGTATATTTAAAATTATTTTAATAGTAATATTAATGATTGTAATAAATGAAATTAGCATAAGTAATATTTATAGGTATAAGTGATTTATATTTAGACTAATATTGGTGACTGTAATGTGTGGCTGATAGTTTATAAAAGGATGTTGGATAGTTAAAAAAGCAAAGATGGGAAAAAAATGAGGCTAAAATTTTAAGAAGTGGAGTGTATAGGAGACCAAAGGAAAATGGTTAATGGTATAATTAAAGGAAAGAAGAATAACGAATATGATATGTAAAAGTGAATTGTATTATGATAAATATGTGCAATTGGAATATTGGAATAAGATGACATGATGAATGAAATGGAAAGAAGGGAATTTTTTTTGAGATATTTATGATTGTAATAAATGAGATTGGTGTAAGTAATATTTATAGACATAAGTGATTTATATTTAGATTAACAAATGTGGGTGTAATATCTGGATGATTGTTTTATAAGAGGATACTGGATAGGTGAAAAAGGAGTTGTAAAAATCAAGTTTAAAGAAATTTATTGTTTATGAAGTTAATTGGAAAAGGTATTGAAAAGTAAATGGAATATTATTTCATTATAATAAATGAGAAATTAGGAATTAAGATGGAAAGGACTGCTTTGAAAGGATTTCAACTAGAAAAGGGAATAAGAAAGTTTTGGGGTAAGGGCAAATTGTGATACTTTTTAAAGGTTAGAAAAGAAGCAGGAGGTAAATAGAATTTTAAAAATAGGTAAATATAACTTTAAAAATAGAGAGGAAGAATATTATGGCAGAATATATAAAATTGTGTTTATATATTTCACAATATATAATTGTGTTTATGTATATAATATATAATATTATATAATTCACAATATATAATTGTGTTTATATATTTTATATATTTATATATAAGCCCACAGGTGGCACGCGGAGCCATATCTGAAGGCACGCAAGGCATTGCCCTATGTCAACTCCAGGGTACATATGCACGCCGGCCAGCTGATTTTTGGACTTCTGGATGGCGGGAGGGAGGCTGTTTTTGCCTTCGCCAGGCTTCAGAAAAGCCTCAAGAGCCTGTGGATGGCAAAAAACGGACCCAATGGGCCTACCGCAAGTCCGGAGGCTTCAGTGAGGCCTGCAAGCATGCACGGGGGGACAGCCTAGGGGGACATTGTGTGCGCATGCATGAGGTGGGGGGGAGGGCATTGCATTATGAGTGTGGGCACATGCACACACGCATGCTATTGCGCGCACACCCTTTTGGCACCCAAGCAAAAAAAGGTTCACCATCACTGCTATAAGCTGTATAAAATCTTTGACCCGATCAATACTCTGTTCAGAGAAAATGCATTGTTTGTATGTCTGTATGTGTGTTAAAAATAAAAATTTTTTAAAAAAGAAAGGCACCAAGGCCAGAGAACACCACGGACCCCACAGTTCAGCCCCGAGCTACAAATATTCCCTTCTCTTGGTATCTTTGAATGTCCAATTTGAATCAAACCAGGAGGACTCATTTATACAGACTTAAAAATTCTACTTCTAGTTCTTTCCAAGGAAAGAAATGCTAGTTAAAACTAAGGAAATTCTCATTCTATATTGTGTAAGATAAGGCAAATACACCTCTCTCTCTCTCTCTCTCTCTCTCTCTCTCTCTCTCTCTCTCTCTCTCTCTCTCTCTCTCTCTCTCTCTCTCTCTCTGGTATGCTTTTAAGTTTAGTACCATTTACTGACTATTGCCACATTTCTTTTTATTTTCCATTACTTGTGGGTGAGGAACTAAGCAAAGCTGTCATTATTTTCTATTTTCACATTGAAAGAACCAATTAATCTCCTTTGACCTTGGCACTTGTTATGGAAAACGTGCTTTGAAAGCCTTTTCTTTACATTTTCTATTTTGATACTGTAACCTGGTGATTTTAAAACTTTCCATCTTCAGGAGGCCCTTTTGATGGAAATCTTCTGACAAATGCTGTCAGTGACAAAAAAAACTTTAAAAAGGACATTAAACATCACTTCAAAAATTCTCAGAATTTGTTTTGAGGGACACGACACAGTAGACTAGGATAGATGTTTTTTATAACCAAAAGAAAGGACAGAACCGTTTTTCAAAAGAGAAAAAAAGATGGTAAAGACAACCAAGATTTTAATAACAGATACCAGCAAGGGACAATGTGTGTGATACAACTTTTGAAAGATGTGAATGGTATATTGTATTTGCTTTATTCGTGCCTAGAACAAGGAATCACATTCATAATACTAGCTTGAAACGTGGCCAGTTCTGAATTAATTCAGCTATAGAAAAAAAGCACACAGGGTCCATACTTATCTGTAGCTTGGAAATTCTGTATACTGTGAGAACATTTATCTGATTCTAAACAAATAAAATACCTGCATCTCCCAATTCAGGAAAGTTCAGCTCAAGAAAAAAAAAACAACTTTTTTGTAGTGTTAAGATCTTGAATGCTGACTGTAGGAGCTCAGTAAATACTCTAAAAATGATTCGTCACTTTCCACTATAGAGGAATGGTTGGTGAAGTTGATAGATTTTGCTGAAATTGATAAATTAACTTCTTTGATTAGATAAAAAACATTATCTGCATTTATCATTGATTAGAAGCCTCTTATAGACTTTTAGGGTAAACATGAAAAAAATGAAATTGTGATTTATGGTGTTATTGGATAGGCTAGATAATAGAAAGAGTAATATGATGTAACTTTACATGGAAAGATCAAAGATCAATGAGCTGAGGTGGCGCAGCGGTTAGAGGCAGGTACTGCGTGCCACATTAGCTGACACTGATCCGCAGGTCAGCGGTTCAAATCTCACCGGCTCAAGGTTGACTCATCCTTCCATCCTTCCGAGGTAGGTAAAATGAGGACCCAGATTGTTGGGGGCAATATAAATATACATTGCTTACTGGTGTAAACTGCTTAGAGAGTGCTTGCACTGTGAGGTGGTATATAAATCTCACAAATAAATAAATAAATAAAGGTCAAATATATTTGTACTCATAACTGCTATGAAAAATATTGGAAGCCATTTTTTTCCCTTCTTTTCTATTTTTCCTTAACTATTTTTCCCTTTTCCTGCACTTTTTGCTTTTTAATTAATTATTTAATTACTTAAATTAAATAAATTAAATATGTATTTAATTATTTAATTGCTAATTGAATAATAGCTCCAGCTCCAGATGAAACACCACAAAGACAAATTTGCAGGATTTCTGTAAAACTGGTACAGGCAGTTTCCCAATGGTTGAAGCCAACTGGAGAGGCCACCTTGTCCCAGCACCTAGGTCTTCCTTCCTCTCACTCAAAGTCATAGAGCCGTGATTATCTTCCTAACTCAGCCCAATCTTCAGAAGAATTTGGAGAAATTGCCTTTCTGTCCCATCTTGCAATCACCCACCTCCACTGTTAAAACAAAGTGAGGAAACCAGGAATAGGCAAGTGGTGCTCTGATCTTCTGACTCCTCTATTGGCTTTCTCCATGATCTGTCTTTCCACTTCCCCTCCACATACCGAGGGGTGGTGGTGGGGGGATGAAGGAAAGCAAAGTTATGTAGAAAAGTCCAAAGATTACAGACCCTGAGCTAAGGCACTTACCCTCAAAACTGGTTGAGGTGAGAGGGAATCTCTACAGAGGCATGACACCTGTTCTTGTGCAACCTTTTCCTGTAGCTTTTATAATATATAGTCCATGAAATGACTAGATGAGAATCGATGTGGTGTCAAGCTATATTTCACCTTAAATGCCTGAACTGTTCATCCACTCATGAAAACTGAGGGGTCACAATGTTTTTACAGTATATATATATATATACAGTATATATATATATATATATATATATATATATATATATATATATATATATATATATATAGAGAGAGAGAGAGAGAGAGAGAGAGAGAGAGAGAGAGAGAGAGAGATTTTCAGATCCTTCACATAAAGACCTCTAGGCCACTTGACATCCTTGAATCCTCAAGAACTAACTCAATAATTGCTCAATAGTAGAAATACTCACTCTCTGTTTTTGTAACTTTTGTAATAACATTGAAAATTAATGCTAAGTTGAAACACTCACTTAGGGGCGTTTTGATCCAGTCCTTTATCATTATTTTAAAAAAATCATGTCAATCTTCTATTAAGTTTGTTTGTTTTGGTTTGTTTGTTTGTTTTGCTTGACATTTAGACACCTCTGAGAAACTTTAAAGCTTGGCCACTTCTTTGTGACATGTGAATTCATTATAAGAAAATGTGTTGTATTTTGCCTACATTTCTCTATTCTTTGTTCTAATTAATTAATACTTTAGACACTTGCCTATTATTCTAAAATATAAGAGAATCAATTGAGCAAGAAATGCAGATGGCTGGTGAAATGTCAAACCCAATTATAGTAAAAAAAATATAAACACATATTACTTGGTTTTCTACTATTTGATTAAACTTCAATACCTAACCTTAGTTCATTAGGTATGGATCTGTTTTTACTAGAGCATATTTTTTTTAAAAGGTAACAAGCTTGAAATAATACTTACTTTTATTTCTGGAGTAAGTAACACTGGGTCTATAACTAATTAAGGAGACAGGGAAAAAAACCCTATTGCTTTGTAAGGGTAAATAATAGCAAATTAATTAATAATGGTACAAAAAGAGAATGAATGTATTACCATACCTGGGATAATTTCTCTTATACACACAAATCTAAAAAAAGGAGAGAGGAGGGAAAGTAGATGGTAGTGCTGTGCAAGAAATATCCTTCTGGGTTCAGTTCCAAGTGGGAAAAAGACACTGGATTCATGGAACTTGCTTGGAAAGATGGTTTAATGGAGGACAGCATGTCATGTAGTGAATATTGTCAGTTGTATCTATATGCAGGGTGATGCACCCCTATCCTAATATTATGGTACATTCCATTACAAGCAGGACACGTGATGTGATCTTGTACGCATGTGTGCATTCCTGATTCTCCATTCTTCTTCTTGTGGTTTGGCTCTGACCGGAAGCGGCCGCATTTAATTAGCAAGAATGTAATTATTCAGAATTTATTGTTTTTTGTACCGAAATATTTTATTAGACCTTTTAACTTCGGTTTTATTTCTAAATGTCTGAGCTCCGAGAGAAAGATCAATCATCGCCTCTGTGAGATTTATTCTCACTCTAACACAGCAGGACCACATGGTCTGAGGTCCTGGGGAAAGGGGGATCACATGCCTCGAAGATGTTGAAGAAGAAGAGAAAAGGGCGAGATGCTGAGAGTCCCTTGGTTTTATGCCCTCTCTTGGGCTCCGCCCTGGGGCCTCCTGCTCCTCTGCAAGAAATGCACTCTGATTGGCTGTCAGACTTCCATGGGGCCATGCAGAGGCAACTCTGTAGGCTGTCCTGAGTCCAAGTTTGCTTGAGCCTTGCTGGCTGATGCAATCTTCCCAGGTGCCATGTGGTGAGATGGGTAGAGGGCTAATCCTATCATGTCCTAAGGGTGAAGGTCTTAATCGCCCTGGAGCTGAAGTGGGGGACAGGGAGTTGCAGGAAGCTGCTTTGTCTTTAGAACATGTTTCTCCTTTTCTCATCCAGGGAAACATATTCTTCCTTTTCAATATTTCCTAGGATATTTCATTTTTCTAGGAGAGGGGTGGGTGCTAACTTCCTTCAATAGTAAATTGCAAGAACTAATAAAAGTAGCAATTTATTATAAAATGGCTTGAGGGCACAGGAAAGCCCTTGCAATTTCAAAATGATCAAAGTTTAGGTGGCCAAAACCAGAAAATTATGTTCCACCTAGCCAGTAGGTCAAGTTGTGCGTAACTGTTGTCTGTAACTGGCTAGCCAGTATCAGCAAAGATGAACAAATCTGCCTATCTCCTTTTTTAAAAACAGACTTCGTCTTGATATCTACTTTTTTCTAAAAACTGTGTTTCCATTTTTATGTATATTCATAAAATATATCCAGTGGTTCATAGAACTGGACCGTACCGGTAGCAACCCACTGCTGGTTGAATACATCATACATATGTTGAATATATATGTATCTATATTCAGATTGCATTTCTTAAATGAAGATAGCATAAAATCAGCATATTTTATGCAGATTGCTTTTTTTAAAAAAAAGTCTAAAAATGTCCCCAAACCATTGAAATACAGTCCTATTTGCTACTCATTTAACTCTTTATTGATCAGTCTTTAAATGGGACTCATTATATCTTCCTGAGGTAAGATGCATATTTATAATCCTTTTAAATAAGGAAAAGAGCCAGCACACTCAGCTCTCTAATTTTTTAATATTGTTAATAAATCAAGACTGTAAACTTAATAAACTCTTCTTATCTAACTGGTGAACTAAAATAGATCTAATCTGAATATAATCATTCTGAACTTGCATCTCAGAATCACTCTAAGACTTTTGCTCTATGGAAGAAAATACAGTTAGGAAGATTAATGTGATTATGTTATGAGTATGTTATGTAGAAGATTATTTATAGAAAAATAATCAATTGGATTGAACTATGATTTCAGTAACTGCAACCTTTTCCCCCTCCAAAAATCCCCTTAGAGCTCAAACAACATGAACTATTTTGATACATTTTGAATTCTTCTCAAGAACAGCCTATTAAAAGCATTATATGATTTTTCTTTTCTATAGGATTTCTCTGTGTTCTTGCAAGACAAAATGGGAGGTAGATTTTGCAAGACTACTGAAAAATATATTGGGGAAACTATTTAAATTATAACTATAAGCTGTTTCTGACTATCCTGATGATTAACCATACTATGTATTTGAAGGAAACAGAGAGGTTTCAAATTCTGTATCAGCACCTGATGTTGGTAATGGATTGGCTGGGCCAAAAAATTGAAGATTTACTCTGATAACACAGAGGTGATATTTCTTATTTGCAAAGCAGAGAATAGGGATTTAGTTGCTTATTTGTTTTCTGTTTTCTCTCAAATATTTTTGATATCATTTCCACTAGGAATTATTTTAACCCCAGAGTTCACTTTCAAATTACCCATTATTATGGAAAATGGAATCCAAAGAAGATTTTTCTATTAACAGATTTTTCTTTCTACATATGGGACAGGTAGAAGGAAAAGGATGTGTTGCTACATCCACCATTTGATGTTTCTTCATAGGAAAGGTGACATAGTAATGACTGTTCTAGTTTTTTCCAGTAGATGAGGCAGAATGACATACAGGTAGTCCTCAATTTACAACAGTTCTTTTAGTGACCATTCAAAGTTACAATGGCAATGAAAAAAAGTGACATGACCTTTTTCACACTTACAACCATGGCAGCATCTCCATGTTTACATGATCAAAATTCAGATGCTTGGCAACTGACTCATATTTAATACAGTTGCAGGATCCCAGGGTCATGTGATCACCTTTTGTGATTTTCCGAACAAGTGAATGGGGAAGCCAGTTTCACTTAACAACTGTGTTACTAATTTAACACTTGTGATGATTAACTTAACTGTAGCAAGAAAAGTCATAAAATGGGGCAAAGCCCACTTAGAATAGAACAGGGGTGTCAAACTCAAGATGACACTTTGTCATGTGATGTATCACAACTTTTCCCCCCTTTGCTAAACCAGGTGTGGGCGTGGCCAGCACATGACGCATCTGGCCCGCAGGCTGCGAGTTTGACATCCTGGAATAGAATAACAGAGTTGGAAGGGACCTTGGAGGTCTTATAGTCCAAGACCCTGCTCAGGGGCCTTCCCCCCCCGGAGGCCAAAAATGGCCCGTTTCCCAACTTGAAATGGGACATTTCTGGTCTCCGGAGGGCCTCCGGTGGGGTGGGATAGGCCGTTTTTGCCCTCCCCAGGCTCCTAGAAAGGCTCTGGAGCTTGGGAAGAGCGAAAAACGGGCCTTCACCACCCCCTCCAGTGGCTGGAGACAGCCTGTTTCCCAACTCCCAGTGGGCCCAGAAGGCCCGAAAATCAGCTGGTTGCATGCTTGCAAACACATGCTTGCCGAACCTGAGCTCGCGTGCCTACCAATATGGCTCCATGTGCCACTTGTGGCACGCGTGCCATAGGTTCGCCATCACTGCCCTATACCATTTCAGATACTTAACAACTGTCTCGCTTATCAAGAGAAATTTTGGGCTTAATTGCAGTCATAAGTCAAGGGTTACCTGTACTATGGTAAAAGAGGGAAGAGGGAGGAGATACCAGGGATCCTTTATGCATGTTTTTGTTTGATTGATTTTGTAATCAAGGATCAATTAAAACACAAGCTTTTAAACATCAAAATGCGGTAAATAAAATATACAAAGTGCAAAGAGCATGAGGGAAAAGCAAATCATCAAGACTGCTGTACAATTAAACCTATAGCAGAAATAATAATAGCAACAAATTTAGCAAGTCTTCCAGAGAAATTTGGTGATGTGTCAGATAAGAAGGGACAAACAAATTTCTCTTCTGTATGATCATGCCTGTAAGTTAAGAGAGGAATTATTAATTCATTTTGCCAGGTCACATAGGAGGGGCATTGCACAATGACACCTGAAACTGTTTTTGTTTCCTCTAATGGATTTTCTTGCCAAAAAAAAAATTAGCCAGTCTTCCTTCTTGCAGGGAAGATGGCAAGGCATTATCTCAGACAAGGTGAAAGCTCTCCTATGCCTCAGATAAATGATATTTGTTAAATGTTTAGCATGAGATAGTTGTCTCCCTGCTTCATGCAAGGTAGGAATTTTGGTTAAATTACTATTATTTAAATTCCAAGTTATGTGTGGATAGACCATCATATTTGAGGTCTGCCATAATTCCCATCATTCATTCAGGCATGAAATTTTCCTGCAAAACTAGAGAGACCAAGGTGCTTCTAAAGAAGTAAATCTGCATGTTGGTCTCCAAAGGTATTAGTCCAGTTTCTAAGAGTAAATTAAATACAAAATGCCGTACTTCCACAAAACTCATAGGAATATTTATTGGACCACCGTGATAGATCTTAAAAGCCAACAGTAATAAATCTATGCACCATATTGACTAAGTAATGACTCTGAAAATGTTGATAGCAGTGGGACATGCTTAATATCATTATAATTGGCAAAACAAAGGATGGGATTTGAAAACGTATGGGTCTGTCTACAAATGGCACTCAAATTCATGTCAAGCCACTTTGCTATCCAAATGCCCCAATTTGTTCAGCACCAAATCCTATTTTTCCACGAATAGTGGCAAATAGCAATCTAGTGGGTGAATGTGACTACTTTACTTTTATTGTAATTAATATCAATGAACAAGCCAAATGTACCTTTCAGTCAGTAAAGGCAAATGGCAGGATTCTATGTGGATTGCTAATTCACTTTTCTATTAATTGTGTAGAATGAAATGCTAATCAAGGATCAAGTGTCCTTCTTTGAAATTGGTTTGCTTCTTTGCTAGGATAAAATTCTGAACCAAGGAGTCTACTATTTTTCCTTGAGATGTCTGCCATGCAACTTGTTTATTATTTTCAGCAAATTGATGGGGTATATCCTTGCCACACCCCTTTTTTTTTCCAGAAAGCAAGAGTTTATCTTTAAACCAGCGGTTAGAGCGCAGTACTGCAGGCTACTTTAGCTGACTATGATCATTTGAGTTCAGCTGTTCAAATCTCACCGGCTCAGGGTTGACTCAGCCTTCCATGCTTCTGAGGTGGGTAAAATGAGGACCCAGATTGTTGGGGGCAATGTAAATATATACATTGCTTAATGGTGTAAACCGCTTAGAGAGTGCTTGCACTATGAGGCGGTATATAAATCTCACTAATAAACCATGATTGACTGAACAAAGTAGTGGCAAGGCATTTTTCCTCAACATTTGGTGTTATTAAAGATAGTGGTCATTTCAAGAATTTACATTAATACGAAACAAATGGAATAAAAGTGGGAAGATAATTGGGTGGAATAGATCCCAACAAAGAGATGATGTTCCTATTTTGAACTTAAATAGTTTTTAAAGTAAATTTAAATAAATAAATGCACGTAAATATTTTAAATGGGTTGGGGAGTAGTTCCCATTTTTTAAATACGAACAACAAATATTACCGTAGAGAAAGAACAAACACATAGTAAAAATGTGCTTGCATGCAACTCACTTATCTTCTATTCTTCTTTTGGGAAAAATAGAGTTTACACGGTATTGCGTAATAATCAACTTGCTTGTCATAGTAACCTAATACTAGTATTAGCTGGATGTTGTGATATGGAAGAGAGAGAAAAACCTTTCGAACCTGGTGTATGATGCTTTATATTTTATTTTCCACAAAAGTTTCCTTTAGCTTTCAGTTTGCTGTTCAATTGAATTAGAACAATTCAGCAGGACTTAAGTATTTTAAATAAAATCATCTAGCATATTAGTTATTTCTATCATGTTTTGCATAATAAACAGGTTCGCCTGGTGCACCAGTTGCGGCCATATTTGGAGAAGGAGGCTCTACTCACGGTCACTCATGCCCTTGTCACCTCTCGCTTGGACTACTGCAATGAGCTCTACATGGGGCTACCCTTGAAGAGTATCCGGAGACTTCAGTTGGTGCAAAATGCGGCTGCGCGTGCTGTGGTGGGTGTGCCAAGGTACACCCACGTGACATCGATACTCCGCCAGCTGCATTGGTTGCCCATCGGTCTCCGGGTCCAATTCAAGGTGTTGATCACCATCTTTAAAGCCCTTCATGGCTTGGGACCAGGTTATCTACGGGACCGCATTCTGCCTCATACTTCCCTTCGACCGGTTAGGGCCCACAGGTCCCGTCGGCCAAACAATGCCGGCTGGCGGGCCCAAGGGGGAGAGCCTTCTCTGTGGCTGGCCCTGTGCTCTGGAACCAACTTCCACCAGAGACCCGAACTATCCCCACTCTGCTGGCCTTCCGGAAAGCTGTTAAGACATGGCTTTTCCTGCAGGCGGGGGGTAGAGCTTAATTCATTCGAGCCCACCCCCCAAGTATGTATGATGTTGAATGGTTGGTGATGATTCTTTTTATAGTGTGTTTTAATTTTTATATTTGCTTTTAATTAACTTTTTAGATTTTGGTTATTCTTGTATTTTCTCACTGTTGTACGCCGCCCTGAGTCCTTAGGGAGTTGGGCGGCATATAAGAATTCCAAAATAAATAAATAAATAAATAAATAATTATGTTCAGTGCACATCACAATTTTACAGAAGATGGCCCACATAGAGTCTCAGAGGAAAACAGAAGGCTTGTTTAAACATATTAGTGCCTTCACTGAAGAAAAATATATCTAATAGAATGACACCCCTGCTAAAAATTGAATGACCCAATTAAAGAGCAGACCATATAAAATATCCCTTGATCTACATAAGTATATTTCAATATTGGTTATGGTTTATTAAGCCGAAGCTTTTGAAATTAAATAGCCTTTTCTGACTCTGTTTCACTTCATTCAAAGAAACATATTAAAGGCAAAGAAAAGCTAGCTTGCTATGCAAATGTCTTGAATTATTGACTGGTAAATCTGTACCAAATTTGATTCCATTTCATTTTTTAAAATTATTATTAAAAGAAAAAAATGTGTGCATGAGTAAGTTCATAATATTAAAATTCTTTCTTGATGGGGTGTAACTACTCAGTACCATCGTTTCTAATGTTTGCTGTTGTTGCTGTTTCTGAGTCCTCAGTTAATCAAAGGGGCAATCTTGGTCAGTCAAGGACCATACAGAGCAGTGTTTGTGGACTGAGGAATTCTGGGAGCTAAAGTCCACACATCGTAAAGTTACCAGGATTGGGAAACACTGATATGTAGAATATTGTGACTTTTACAATTAAACAGGTTTGACTTAGAATCATACTGTTGAATAGGACAATTTACCATTTACCCCAACTTTCTTTTCATTGCAGGGATCCAAACTAAAGGATCTTCTGCTCCATCTCAGCACCTTTCTGAGCAAGTTGTTCTACTATGGCTCAATAAGCAATTTTTTAAAAATAATATTCAGTTGTGCCTTTCACACTGTTGATTCAAATTCAGTTTGCAGTTAACTCTGCTATTTCGGAGTCAATACTTCCCATTTTGTAGTTATGGATCTAATTACTATTTTGATTGATTGATGTTTCATTATGTGCCATCAAATGTTGTCAACACCTAGTGACCACATAAATAAATTTTCTCCATGACAATCTATATCTAACCTGCTCTTTCACGTCTTCCAATGTTACACTCCTTGCCATTGTAACTAAGTTATTTTGCTGCTGGTTATCCTCTTCTCTTGCCATACACCATTCTCAAAATTAGAGCCTTCTTCAAAGAGCTAGCTCTTCATATAATGTGTCCAAAGTAGGATAATTTGAAAGATCTATTACATTTAGCCCTGTTTCTGTCATATTTTGCATGCTATGGTAATTGTTCTAGTACTTATTTACTTTTGCCAGTCAGCAACTTTAACCAAGATTAATACCTCAACTTTATTGCCACTCCACTTGATATTCCATCTAATTTGATGAAGAACAACATAAGTAATTTGGGTTATTTAGAAACAAGCCTTCTATCTCAAGTGACTGAAAAAATTAGAGAAACATTAGAACATAATAATAATAGTAATAATAATAATAAAACATATCCTCTATGGATAATCCCATGCTGTGAGGGAGGGGCTTGTGTAGTTCTGATAAGGCTGAGAGCTATGCTGGCAGTAGTATATTCTACCAGATGGGTCACCCAAGCCAGACAGGTCTTAGTTGAAGAGGTAGAGCTCTTGCCTCACAATCAGGAGGTTGTGAGTTCAATCCTAGGTAGAGGCAGATGTAAGGGTCCCTGCTTGGGCAGGGGGTTGGACTAGATGACTTGCAAGGTCCCTTCCGACTCTGTTAATCTGTTAAATCTGAAGAGCCAGACTAAGGGTATCCATCTACTCATTTGATATTTGATAAAATGGAAGTGGAGAAATCCTGTACTAGATCAGTCATCTCCCTGGTCAACAAGGACAGCATCAGATGTCAGAGTTCCTTTGTTTACCAGTGAGCAATGGGACTCAGGAGCTACTTCTGGGCAACCAGAGATTAGCCCTGTAGGATTACTGGAAGAATAACCATCACAAATGAGACAAAAATATACTGTGTTTGAAAATCACACCATTGTGGTCTGCTATTATAAATCAGAACCAACAAAGTGGGGATACTTAAAGCAAATATTTAACATTGGAAAAGAATTTATCCAAACTAAAATATCACTGAACTTAGCAAATCAAAGAAGATTTGTTAGCAGAAATAAAATATCCAGGGATGCAGAATTGGAAGAGGTTCAGAAAACCTGTGAAAACTAAAGACAACACAATAGTAAATAGTACAATAGTAAAAGAAACTAGGTACCAGTCTTTTTTGGGGGGCACTTCTTTCTACAGGTAATTCTGCATATACCACAATAAGATCTATTGAACAGACAAATTGGCTTGTCTATAGTACATCAATGGTAGTCCCAAAGGTGCTTTATCAAAAGGCACCTTTGCCTTTTGAAAGAAAAGACTTTGTTTTTCCTTGAAGATGTTTTGCTTCTCATCCAAGAAGCTTCTTCAGTTCAATTTCACTAGGGATCAAAATGTGGTAAAAGGGATTGGACTGGAGGCCAACATAAAGAAATTAAGATCAGATGCATGTAATTTTAAAAAAGAAACAGGAAATAGTAGAAATTGAAGAAGGTAATGATCAAGACAAACTTAATTAAAAATACTGGATTAGCACCAGAAAAAATGAAGGAGCTTTGGAAAGTATAAAACAACAACTAACAGCAATAGCAGGGAAAATTGAATGCTATGAGGCATGAATCATCCAACATAAGCAAAATCATCTACTTCAGTTATGCCAGAGGCAATTCTACCACAGTACAAATGGAAATTCTGAAAATGGAAAACCAAACAACAAGAAAACAATCCAGTTTGGGAAAGATTTATGGGAAACTCAAAAAGACTATTAAAAAATGCTGAATGGGTAAATCACTCCTCTGGATAAGAGCCAATTTGTTTTAGTGGTTAAGGAACCAAGCTAAAAATAAGGACACTAGTCCTGACTTGGCCTGAAAGCCAGGTGGGTGACTTTGGGCCAGTTACTCTCTCTCAGCCCAACCCAACTCATAAAGTTGTTGTTGAGGGGAAAATAAGAGAAGGAAGGAACATTACATATTTTTACCACCTTCAGTTATTTATATAAATAGTATAGTAAAGACAGGATAAAAATAAATAAATAAATAAATCTGAAAATGAATTTAGGAAAATAGTGTATAAAGGAGACATAACTGATTGGTTAATAACTGGCAAAACATATATGATTCATATGAGTTTGTTGCAAAAATCAAAACCAGAAGCAAACACAGATGACTGATTCAGCTGGATTCAATAACTTCTTTATAAACATAATAACAGATGAATTTACAATACCATTAGCAGATTATTTCATCAAGTAAACACAAGCAGGAGTTAGTTTCATTTCAGCAGAGAGTACAGAGAGGAGAGTGCAGAGTGGACTATACCCAGACTTAAGCTTAAGTATTACGTTTCGATTCTCTGCACAGACTCAGAAGTGGTTAGCTCCTATTGGCTGACTCAGTTGCTATGCCTATTCATTGGCTAACCTTGTTAACATGGCTCTCCCAGTCATGAATATTCTAACAAAAAGACCCAGTAAAAAGAACAACACCATGAATCTATAGGTGAATAATATGTTGGCCTACAATGGTTAAACTACACACAGGCATAATAGTGGTTAACATCCAAGATTATTTAGGCAAAAATAGCAACTTTCCAATAGAATAAAAGGAAATACAGATCGTCCTCGACTTACAACACTTTGTTTAGTGTCCTTTGAAGTTATAATAGCACTGAAAAAAGGGACTTAATGTTTTTCAAAATTACAACCATTGTAGCATTTCCATGGTCACGTGATCAAACTTTGGATGGTTGTCAACTGACTCATATTTATGACGATTGCAATGTTGCAGAATCATGGGGTCACCTTTTGTGAACTTCTTACAAGCAAAGTCAATGGGGAAGCCTGATGCACTATGCTTTGCTGGCTGAGGAATTCTGGGAGTTGAAGTCCACAAGTCTTAAAGTTGCCAAGGTTGGAGACCCCTGGACTAAACAACCATATCACTAACTTAACAACTGAAGTGATTAACTTGACAACTGAGGCAAGAAAGGTTGTAAAGGGGGCAAAATTCACTTAACTGTCTCAGTAACAGAAATTGTGGGCTCAATTATTGTCATTCAGTTGAGGATTACTTGTAAAAGGAAAAGCTGAGGCACAAAAGATTAACTTTCAATTGATAAAATGGTTCTGGAGAATTAAAAAAAGCTGAAAAACTAGTTTATATATGCTGGTCTGGAATGATTTAAAAGTGTTTAATTTATTGCCGCACAGTTGGATCATCAACTGTTTAGAACCAACTGGTATCAGTAACAACATTTGGAATGCTTATAGAAAAAATAATAGAGCAGTGGAAGACAAAATTGGTGATTGGAAATGAAAAATATGGGATTGTCAACATTATGAGAGGCATCTTCTAGGGTGACCCATTATCTTCCTTATTACCTGTCATTGGCATGATCCCACTTTCAGTAATATTGAAGAAAACAAATCTTGGCTATCAAATAGTAAAAAAATGCGAATAGAATTTTGTATTATATAGCTGAGCTGAAACTTTATAGAAAATCAGCAACTGAAATCCAGTCATTGACAAACACTGTAAAAAAATATCAGCACAGATATAACAATAGAATTGACTTTAAAATGTGCTAGAGTAGCAAAAAAAGTTAAAATCACAAAGAGTAATGGAATTGTAACATCACATGGCCAAACCGGCAGGAGCCATCTGGATGAAGCCAAGAAATGCCTATTGGGGATTTAGATACAATTTACAGCATTTTACATTTTACATCAAGCATGGACAAGTTAAAAATATGATTAGAAAAATTTGAAAATTTTCTCCAAAGAGGGAGAAAATTGCTAAAGACAAAACTGAATGGTAGAAATAGCTGGGACATTCCTGTGATATAACAAACAGGAATGGAATTATCAACTGGACACGAGCTGAACTGAACAGTTTGGACCGAAAAACTAGAAAACTGATCACTATTCATTGTGTATTACATCGCCATAGTGAGATTGATAGTTTATACCTGCCCTGCAGAAATGGAGGCAAAGGTTTACTTCATGTCAAATAAGCTGTCAAAGAAGAAAAGTGTGTATTGGCTGACTGTATAAAAGACAGCCAAGAACAAGAATTGAGGCACATTAAAAATTGGAACGTATTAAATATCCTGGAAACAAAACAGGAATATTGAAATCTATATATATAAAAGCAAAAACCACTCATGCATTAATCACGAAATCTCCAGAACCGTAAAACCTACAAACTTGAAATTTGCCACATATGTTCCTCTTGCCTTCTAGGTGCTCGCTAAGAAAGGATTTTTCAAAATGACCATTGGAGCATTAGTATTTCCTATATTATTATGAACACATTCTGATGTTAAGGAGTTCTACTCCCCCTCCCCACCTGAAAAGAAATCTGATCCAAATGCAAAACACAAGCAGAGGAGTTTCAGTTTTGCTTTTGTTTTCACAGCAGCAAGCTTAGCTCAACAGAACAGTTGAGCTAAGCCATGCCCAGGCTCCTTCCTGACCCCTTGCTCACACAGCAAATACTGTTTGAGTTTTCAAACACCCCTCAACTCTCTCACACACTGACAGAACGTTAGCCAGATGAATACCGATGGATGCTGGTAGGCAGAGGCAATTTTTTCCCCTTATTTTCCTCCTCAGTTCAGATGAATCTGTTCCTTCTATTGTAACATCAGTATTTATTTATTTATTTATTTATTTATTTATTTATTTATTTATTTATTTGTTTGTTTGTTTGTTTGTTTGTTTGTTTGTTTGTTTGTTTGTTTGTTTGTTTGTTTATTGCATTTGTATGATGCCAAACTCCCAAAGGACTCTGGGTGGCTAGTTAAAGGAAAAAGAGGCAAAAAACACAGGAAAAGATTTACCTATACAATTTGGAAACCACAAGTAAGGGAAGCTGCACACAAATATCTTCAAACTCATCCCCAAGTCAGTAGACAGGCTGTAAAAAAGTATACATCTAATAACCCCTAAGTTAATCAGGGGTTAATGACATCAATGCCTTGGACTAATAAATAAGTATTTGTCTGGTTTTAAATATGAACCTCAGATTGATTACTCCAGGGACAAGGTTGTTGTTCTCAGACCCCGGTTACACTGTACCTGGTGCCCTGCTCTAAAGTGGCAGGATGAGAGTCCCGGGATGTGCTGCAGTGGCGATAAAGTCCACCTCCCTCCCCTTCAGCCGTCCCCTGAACCCTTACCCAGCCTTCTCACCCACCAGCATCCAATGGCAAAGCACTTTCTGCTGTCTGGAAGTACAATGGATGCTTCCAAATGACATCTTTTGGAGCCAGAGAGGTGAAGGATGGAAATTTTATGCTAACATTCAAAGTGCAGGGGCAGGTCTACCACAGGATAGAGAGTATCATGGCGGAGCCTCAGCAGCAGCCTTCATTTCTCCAGGTATACTTTGTTGGTGATGATGACAATGAGAGGGGCATCCATTGTGGAATCTACCAGGCATTAATCCACAACTGGTTAGCCAAGTGCAGAAGTTGCTGCATGAACACAACAACTATATTCTGGAACTTAAGGCTGCTGTTGATTCTGTTCCTAAGGGCCACAGGGACTTCCAAGTGGTGATTAATGCCGATAGGAAGCCTTCTGGAGAGCACCGAGGTCATTTCAATGTCCCCACGACTAGGGATAGGATAGGGGAGGGTTGTTCTCATTGTTGGCCAGGATTTTGAGAAGAGACATATCGTTCTACATAGCAGAGACAACAGTTGGTTATGAATCAGTGAGACGCACCGTGCCTATGACGCTCTCCAATACCCTCTGATGTTCTGCTGTGGAGAAGATGGCTATATAAAAGCGAAAACCACTCATGCCATAATCAGGAAATCTCCAGAACCATAAAGTCTTTCTGACAGTGAGAACAATCAACCAATGGAACAGCTTGCCTTCGGAAGTTGTGAAAGCTTCATCACTTGAGACTTTCAGGAAGAGATTGGACTGCCATTTGTCAGAAATGGTGCAGAAATGGTCTCTTGCTTGAGCAGGGGGTTGGACTAGATGACCTACAAGGTCCCTTCCAATTCTGTTAATCTGTTAAAGGCCTACAAACTTGAAATTTGCCATGTATGTTCCTCTTGGCTTCTAGGTGCTCAACCCTCTAATGCTAAGGAGTTCTACTCCCCCTACCCACCTGAAAAGAAATCTGTTCCAAATACAAAACACAAGCCAAGGAGAGGAGTTTCAGGTTCAGTTTTACTTCCACAGCAGCAAGCAGGGGATAGGACAGGGGAGGCTTCTGTGCATCAAACCTGAGGGAAAGAAGGGGGTAGGATAGAGGAGGTTTCTGTGGGGCAAGGCTGAGGGAGAGAAGGGGATAGGGTAAAGTGACCAGATTTTTTTTTTAAGCGGGACGGGGGGGGCGCCTGGGCGCCGCCATTTGTTTTGCCCTCTGCGCATGCGCAGAACGCTGCGCATGCGCAGAGGGCAAAACAGCAAATGTCGGCATCCAGGTGAGGGGGGGGAGGGGGGGGAAGCGGGAGGGCGCTTGGATGCCTGCAGCTCCCGACAGGTAAGCTGCCAGCTGCCTCCTTTCCCCGTCTCCTGCCTCCCGTTCGTTGCTTGCCAGCCCGGCCGAAGGGAAGGTGGGAGGCGAGGAAAGGCCTCCCGAAAGGGAGGCGGGCTCCTGAAGCCTCCCCTCCTTTCGGGAGGCCTTTCCTCGCCTCCCGCCTTCCCTTCGGCCGGGCTGGCAAGCAACGAACGGGAGGCGGGAGACGGGGAAAGGAGGCAGCCGGCAGCTTACCTGCTCCAAGCATCCAAGCCCCGCGGTCTCCCGGTCGCCCGCCCGGCCCCAGGGCAATGGCGGCAGCGAGGCGATGGGGGGAAGAAAGGGGAGGGGGACGAGGAAGGGCTGTTTGCGCCGCTCGTAAACTCAAAGCGGCGACGGCTCCTCGTCCCTCACCCCTCCCAACCGCAGCGGTGCCTCCGAGGGCGGGGCTAGGGATGGGGCGGGGGAAGGAGAGGAGGAGCAGCCTCCCTTCCCCCTCCCCCCAGCTTCCAGCCGCCGCCGGAGGAGTCAACAACGCGGGACGCCCGCCCGCCGCCAACGCCGCCCACGGCCGGCCCGAGCTGAGAGGCCTGCTGCCTTTCAGGCCGATTTTTTGAAAGAATGCCCTAGTCGGGCAAACTTTGAAAAAATCGGGACTTTTTAGAAGGCGGGTGGGACGCGGGACAAATGGTGAAAAAGCAGGTCTGTCCCGCCAAAATCGGGACGTCTGCTCACCTTAGGATAGGGGAGGCTTCTGTGGGGCAAGACTGAGGGAGAGAAGGGGATAATATAGGGGAGGATTCTGTGGGGCAAGGCTGAGGGAGAGAAGGGGATAGGAGAGGCTTCTGTGGGGCAAAGCTGAGGGAGAGAAAGGGATAGGATAGGGGAGGCGTCTGTATGGCAAGGCTGAGAGGAAGAAGGGGATAGGATAGGGGAGGCATCTGTATGGCAAGGCTGAGGGAGAGAAGGGGATAGGGGAGGCTTCTGTGGGGCAAGCCTGAGGGAGAGAAGGGGATATGGGAGGTTTCTGTATGGCAAGGCTGAGGGAGAGAATGGGAGGCTTCTGTGGAGCAAGCCTGAGGGAGAGAAGGGAATATGGGAGGCTTCTGTGGGGCAAGCCTGAGGGAGAGAAGGGGATAGGAGAGGATTCTGTGGGGCAAGCCCAAGGAGAGAAGGGGACAGGAGAGGCCGATCATAACTACTCATTAATTTTCAAGCTGTAAGTGTCGATTTATCAAGCCCGATCAAATAATTCCGTTGCGTAGCACAGGTATTTAGCTAGTAATGTAATAAAAGCACAAAGAGAATGCTGGCAAGGAAAAACATTACATGGTCAATTTCTACAAAAGTTCGAGGGGAAAGTGGATAAAGAGAAAAACTGGCAATGCCTTACAATGGGAACATTGAAAAGAAGAAACCAAAGACTTGATTTTGCCTGCATAAGAGCTAGCTGGTCAAACTAATGCAATCAAGACCAGAATTGAAAAAAAATCACCAAATGATTCAAAATGCAGATTGTGCAGAGACAGTAGAAACAGTAGATGTTTGCACTCAACTTGTGCAAGAAAATCCTATAAACTGATTATAAACAACGACATCAGTTGCCAAACTGATTCATTGGAACATCTGTAAAAATGATGTACCGGTAATGAAAAATATTTTTTGAAAAGTCAAAAATGAACCCCAGTCCCTCCTCACTAAACATTGTGTATCCTGAATAGAAACCAAGGAGACTGTGAGTTCTATTCCTACCTTAGGCTTGAAAGTCTGCTAGGTGATTGGACCCCTCTCTCTCTCTCTCTCTCTCTCTCTCTCTCTCTCTCTCTCTCTCTCTCTCTCTCTCTCTCTCTCTCTCTCTCTCTCTCTCTCTCTCTCTCTCTCTCTCTCTCTCTCTTCATCCCACCTCACAGGATTGTTGTGGGAAAAACAAGAGGAAGGAGGAGTATTATATTCATTTCTGCCTTGAGTTATTTATTAAAAAATAACTACATTTTTAAGAATAAAATTCAAACAGAATGTGATATTTTCTATGAACCAGAATTTTGAAAATCACTGCAATTTGCTTTTTCTTATTTTTCCATTTAGTTTCATTAATATACATTTTAGATTACAAACTTAAAGACAGATATCCCTTTCTACTAATTTGTGTAAGCTCTTCTTGGGGTGGGGATATATATTTGTTGTGCAGAGATTAGGAAGATGAGAGTAAAATGGCTTACAATAAATAGAATGATTGAATGAATTCATGAATGTGCGATCTAGCTATGGCTGTTAACCTTAGTAGTTAAATCTCCATATATTTTGTATCTCTGAATACAAAAGGCTTTCATACAGGCCTGCTTTTGAATTTCCTGAACTCCTGATTAGCTGCTATTGGATACATCACTTTGGACTAAATATACCTGAATTTTATTTACATAGCACTTTGGTATAAACTGCAATTTGCCATAGCTAACAACTACAAAACCACAGCAATTAAGAAAATAAGCACTGGCAGACAGGTCAGTGGATCATGTCTTTATGTAACATTAAGCTTGCAGAACATATTGAACAGCATCATTCTGAAGAGAAGAAACCAGTTGACAAAAGAACATTGTTTCTTTCCAAGTATAATTTGATAGCAATAAGCATGCAGAAAACATCTGTTAACTTTCCCTGTGGGCTTATACTCCACAGTATCTGCAAATACCAAAAGACTGGAGAATCATACTGAATTATTGATTTGGTGTTGCGTGAAAGAATAAATTCCAAAGTTTGCATCCTGCAGACAGAAAAGAAAGATGAACAATACAATTTTAGAGGATTCTAGTCTACAATGTAAAACAGAGAGGGAGGGAGGGAGGGAGAGAGGGGGGGAGAGGGAGAGGGAGAGAGAGAGAGATATTGCACAAAGTTTGGTTTGAGTTCCATTTCAGATGTCAGATGTGCATTGACATTCTCCAATATCAGTCCAGTATTTATTTATTTATTTATTTATTTATTTATTTATTTATTTATTTATTTATTTATTTATTTGTTTGTTTATTTATTTATTTATTTATTTATTTATTTATTTATTTATTTATTTATTCATTCATTCATTCATTCATTCATTCATTCATTCATTCATTCATTCATTCATTCATTTATTTATTTATTTATTTATTTATTTATTTATTTATTTATTTATTTATTTATTTATTTATTTATTTATTTATTTATTTATTTATTAATTATTGGTTCTTCTAGGCCGCCCTACTCCCGAGGGACTCAGGGCGGCGTACAACAATTTTATGAGAACACTAATAATAAACACGATTAAAAACAGCAATAAAAACATATACAAAACGTTAAGAATATTCACCATCAGTCATACCGGGGGGGGGAGCTCGGATGGAGCTAGTCTCCTCCCCCTGCCTGCAGGAAGAGCCATGTCTTGACGGCTTTTCGGAAGGCCAGCAGTGTGGGGATGGTTCGGGTCTCTGGGGGAAGTTGGTTCCAGAGCATGGGGCCCCCCACAGAGAAGGCCCTCCCCCTAGGGCCCGCCAGCCGGCATTGTTTGGCTGACGGGACCTGGAGGAGGCCTACTCTGTGGGTCCTAACCGGTCAGAGGGAAGTATGAGGCAAAATGCGGTCCCGATTATATTCTAGTAATCATTTGATATCCCACTAAATTGGTATTCTTGGAATTAGACAGAGATCATTATATTCCGTTTGGATTACTAGAAGGTGTCTGTTGGTTTTTGTCTAGCTGAGAAGAGTATTATTTTTCAATTGATACCATCTTCTCCCATTGAGGTGACAGATTCAATAGTTACTGGGAAAGTTATGATGACCATTCCTTCTGTTGATAAGATTGGATATAAACACTTTTTAAAAGATAGAGCTAACGTGATAACTACTAGACTAAAGGAAGCTGACTATGAAGATCTTAGAAGTTCAGAGGGAGGAAGAGAAAAAGCTATAATAGGTTTACTGAAGGTTGATACAATTCTTCAAGGTAAAACAATGACCTGGAATCTCATTATCCCAAGGCCAATTTATGTGGGATAGGAATTCCAGAAACAGAAAAGTTATCTAGTTTTTTCTGATGAAGTTCTTTTATTGGAAGTATTAATTTTGTCTAAAGTTCCTCTGCTAAATACTCATTTCAGCTTCTTCATTTCATGTAGCTGCTTAGACTTGGCCATTCATTGTGCACATCCACAGATTTTCCAAGAGCAGTGAAATTTACAGAAGACCCTATCTATGTGAATTAGCAAATAGGGAGATAATAGTTCTATGCTTACCTAGATTGCTCTAAGGGCACTCAGCAACATATCAATTCATACATCAAGCAAGAGTGTTGATAAAAGAAATTTCAATAGCACCTTAAGTTTTCAGCCATATTTGTTTTTAAATTAAAATCATAGGGTACCAAAAGAAAAAAAAGTCATCCTTAAGTTCCTGTTGAAGTTCTTATGGAAGAAGATAGAACGGTTTCTGCCACTGTACATATTTGTATCCAGGCTGTGAACATTTGCTTTCCAATCTGATTTCTAATTAAGTATTTGTATAGCTGCATATCAGAGGTGGGTTCCTCCCAGTTCGGACCGGTTTGCCTGAACTGGTAGCAAACTGCTGGTGACGTCAGAATGGCGACACAGAACCGGTTCAGTCGGTGCCGGTTCGTGGGTGCCCCTATCTTTTTTTAATTTTTTTTTAAAATTCCTCCAATTTTTTGGGGGGGGGGATTTTTTCCCAGGTTTTTCTTTTTCTGTGCATGTGCAGAAGTCGAGTTTCCAGCACGGTGCATGCATCACCATTTTGTTTTCAACTTTTTTGGGGGGGATTTTTTTGGATTTTTTTGCACCACGCATAAGGTGCAGCCACGTGGCGTGGGAGGAAGCGAACCGGCAGCAAGGTAAGTTAGAACCCACCCCTGCTGCATACCTATGACTACAAGGAAAATTGAAGATTACAAGGGAGTTTTTTCAACTTTGTTTTGGCTTTCTCTCTCTTTCTTCTCCTTCCTTCCTTCCATGATGGTAAGTTTGTTTGTTTGTTTTTAATAATGCCTGCTTATTACAGACCTGTTTCCTTGGTATAAATGCTTATTCTTTTAAATCATGAACTCGGATCAGGCTGAGGTCTGTAGCTCAAAAACATTAGATTTTGATATTTGATATTTGATATTTTTTAATTGATATTCTTGTTATAACATGATAAATATAATTCAGCAACTACCAGTGCTCACTTCTGGGCAACATTACGGTATATATCAAGCATGCTTCTCCCCTGCCCCCTTCCTTTCTTTTAATGTGGCTTTGAAACACCTTTCCTATATTATTGGAAATTCAGAAAAAATAAATAAACACATAACAGGGGAAATGGCTGAGCAAAAGATTCAACAATGTAGATGGTAGGATATTGTACAGATAAAAAAGAAATTTCTCTTTTTTAATTTCATTAAAGTTTGGCATCCTGACTTGTTACACTACAGTACAAGCTGTAGCAGATAATATATAATGCCATACATCTGATAAGAATGAGGATTGGTTTTTCTTATATATAAGTTTATATTCTGATTTCTTCATTTGTTCTTCTATTAGGACTCCCAAAAAGCTTTTTCTGTTGGTAAATTTGAAGGTTATCTTGCTCAGATACAATTGAAAGATGAACTAGATATATGGCCTAAAAACATAAAACCATGAAAAATTGATGGCAGAAGAAACCTAGTGGTCTATTGAATTTTCCCTCTGTTTTCACTGGCTTTATTATGAAATCTTGACAATTATAATATCTGCACAATGCCCCAAGGGAGACTCTACAGGATTTTGAGCAGAGAAAAAAAATGAAATACATTGTTATATGCTGATGAATAGCACTGTAAGAGAAGAAATATCACAATTTCTCATGTAGATAGATATAAAGGGAACATTTAAGGTGAAAAGTTTGTTAACAAAATGCAGAATTTTCTTGACAAAGTGAATGCAGAACTGATAAGCAGTAATGGAAATACCAACAAACTTTATTGTGAACATTCAGAGAAAAATGATTCAAGGTAGTTTTAGGTGGTCTATTGCACCAGTTTTGATTGCCAAGATAGGTAATTCATGAAAAAAAACCTTTTATTGTGAATATTGTGAATATAGAAATCCTATACATAACCAAGAAAATTGTACAATAAAAAGTAATAAAAAAGCCTTCTAGAACTGCAGTAATCAGGTCACATCATAGTTTTTTCATACTTAGCATCAATAGTATAAAGCTCAATATTTATCAATGAATTAAGTACATTTTAATTATTGATTTGTCTTTCCTGTACCTGTTTTTCTCTTATCACTAAATCATAGATTGCCACAAAATATACAAAGTTGGCTTTCTATATAATAACAGCTAATAGAATACTTTAGATTTCTTTCTAAAAATCATTTTCCCTTTGAGTTTATTTCATTTTTATTTATTAATTTTAATTATTATTTTTATGTATTATTTTTTAGTTTTTTGCTTTTGTCAGATGATGGACATGTTTATCCCAAGCATAAAGTTAAACGTATCTTAATCCTATTTATCACTGAGGCTGTTTTATATTTTGACAGATTTTTTCCTAGTTGTGCTTCTACTTTACTTTAAGTGACATTGCAAACCAGTGAATAAATTTCTTGGGTAGGGCTACTGTATACAAATTTTGCTATATCAACTTCAGCTTCTAATTGGGAAAACTGAATTTAATTGTTCAATGCTTTCACATTTACAACCGAACTGTTAGATTGTGGGCAAGGATCACAGGAGACAGACTTCAGAACAGCTCTTTATCAGCTCAATCAAGCAACCAGCAAAACATGGTCTGACAGCTAACCCTTTTATAGAGGGCTGTCAGACACAACAACCAATAGCGTTTGAGCATTCAAACACTGGACCTGGGTGTCACGTGGTGAATATTGCCAGTTGTGTGTATATGCAGGGTGATGCATCCCTATTCTAATGTTATGGTACATTCCATTATAAGCAGAACACATGATGTAATCTTCTGTGCATGTGTGCATTCCTGATTCTCCATTATTCTCTTGTGGTTTGGCTCTGACTGGAACGGTCGCATTTAATTAGCAAGAATGTAACTATTCAGAATTTATTGTTTTTGTACCGAAATAAATATTTTCTATTAGACTTTTAATCTCGGTTTCATTTCTAACTGTCTGGATTCCAAGAAAAGATCCACATCGCCTCTGTGAGATTTATTCTCACCTTAACACTGGGTGGCAACATACAGTTCAGGTAGAGTTCAGCTAGAAAATAACAACTTACAGTTCAGTCAAAGTTCATCTAGACATAACAAGTTTAGAGATCAGTTAGAGATCAGAACACAACACAAACTGTGGTTAAAGGCTGGAACAGGAGCTTTAGAATTCAGCCTCTGTTTTCACTGGCTTCATTATGAAATCTTGACAATTCTAATATCTGCACAATGCCACAAGATATACATTTGGAAAAAATAAGGCTACAGATTCAATTTTATAAACAGTTTATTTTTACTTTTAATGATTATTCAATCTTTATTACCTTTATAGATAAGTCAAGACAGCGAAAATAACTAATATTCCTTCCTCCCCACATTTTATCCACAGCAACCACCCTCTGAGGTGAGTTAAACTGAGAGAGAGTAACTGGTGCAAAGTCACCCAGCTAGTTTTCTTTCCTAAGGTGGAGTAGAACTCCCAGTCTCATGTTTTCTAGCCTGCCACCTTAAGCATAAGACCAAACTGGCTGGCAATAGAATTGCTGTATCTATTCTACAATTTTCCAGACCCTGCTCTTTTCCTCCTTCTCTTTCTCATCTTCATCTACTTTCTCTTTTCTTCCTTCTGGATAGATTATAATTTTTACATTATACTGTTTAACATTGTCTATATATGTTTTCTTCCTTGATCCAATTTACTTAAAAAAGAAAATAACCTAGCATCCATATTAATGTGGGATATGATATTTGACAAGTTGCCTCTTGTCAAAACATTTATGGGTAGATAATTTTAGGACACATCAGACATTACAGCACATCAAACCCAATCAAATCCTGAGCACAAATATCCCAATTAAAAAGGTTAAAAAGGGAGGGAGGGAGGGAGGGAGGGAGGGAGGGAGGGAGGGAGGGAGGGAGGGAGAGAGAGAGAGAGAGAGAGAGAGAGAGAGAGAGAGAGAGAGTACATCTAAACTCCCTTTGTCTGACACAGATTTCCTCCCTCCCTCCTGGGAATTCCAGATTATATTCTAGCACACTGTTTTATCACTTGTTTTCCTTTTGAAGATATGACAAATGAAAATTGGCTAAATCATAAACAACAATCCCAAATTTAAGTAAAGCCAAAACAGAACAAAGCAGTTTGAGTTCAATTTAAATTTAAATTGAGTTATATTTAATTAGTCTAATTTAATGTGATTTACACTCCAAGTATTTAATAATATTTCCCTTGGGTTACATTACACTCAGTTCAGCAGAAATTTTGGAGCAGCTCTGTAAAAAGGAATCAAAGGCTTTGGAAGCATAGATTATTAACTCCTGGCCTAATTAATATTGGCTAGCCAACATTATCTCTACTGACATCAAAAAAACTGTCTCTCTCACATACAGGACACAGGCTAAGTTTCTCTGGAATGCTTAAAAAAGAATTGCTTATTTCTAAGCACTCCATTCCAACAACTCTTATTCAGGGCAAAATAGATGGGAATAGAAAAGAAACAAAGTCTGAAGGAATTGTGCAGTTTTACTTGAAAGCTTTGTAAAGCTTCTGTATGATTTGTACAGAAGCAGAAATATTGTTCCAGGTGCTCTTTGGAGGGAAAGGTAATCATCTTGTTCTTCCACTATAGCAACTGTCTACATTGGTTTTAATCTATAAAGTGCCCTCATGGCCTACCTTTAGGAAACATTAATCCTATGTTATCAGATGCTTCTGTTATGAGGTTTTGTGAAGTATGGTGCGTAGGGGCATCAGTGCAATGGCATCATAGGGTTATCAATGCAATGAAGAGCAAGGTGTGATTTACAACAATATAGTGATCCTTAGGTAGTTTCAACAAATGATTTGTCTGATTATATCATTGCATATGTGTTGTTGTGACATTATTACATAATTGCGCCACTTGCAAACTGGCTAGAAGCTTTGTAGTGACTTATAGATGATGGGTAGGTAGGTAGGAGGTAGGTAGATGATATATAGATAGATAGATAGATAGATAGATAGATAGATAGATAGATAGATAGATAGATAGATAGATGATAGATAGATAGATAGATAGATAGATAGATAGATAGATAGATAGATAGATAGATAGATAGACAGACAGACAGACAGACAGACAGACAGACAGAAGACAGACAGACAGACAGACAGACAGACTGACAGACTGACTGACTGACTGACTACATATATGCATAATGTAATGACCAATTTTCACCTCATCATGGCTTGTAATGGACATAACTTCTGATATCTTTTACAGAATAGGAGCTTGCATTTCATGGGGAATTAAGAATCTGCCTTCTGCTGTAGAAAGGGTCATGTAGGACACTGCTCCTTCCCACAACTTCCATTGACAAAGCCAAGCATTTCCATAAGGAATAAACATCAACTCAATGGAAAAGAGTGTCAAATACAGAGAGTTCCAAAGCTCAGTTCAGTTAACAAAAGGGAGAATCTACATTATAGTGAGCAGAGGGGGAAAATGGAACCCATTGTTATATGCTGATGAATAGCTCTGAAAGAGAAGAAATATCACAATTTCTCATGTAGTTAGATATAAAGGGAATATTTACACCCAGCTGTACATCACCACCCCGTCTGACTTCAGGGAGGCAGTGGACGTAATGTGCCGATGCCTGGACGACGTTAAGATCTGGATGGGGAGGAACAGGCTCAGACTAAACCCCGATAAGACTGAGTGGCTGTGGATATTGCCTCCTAAGGTTCATGACAATTACCCCTCCTTGGTCTTTGAGGGTGCGAAACTGACCCCCTCAGACCAGGTCCACAACTTGGGGGTCCTCCTAGATCCACAGCTAAAATTGGACCACCATCTTTCTGCTGTGGCTAGGGGGGCCTTTGCACAGGTTCGCCTGGTGCACCAGTTGTGGCCATATTTGGAGAAGGAGGCGCTACTCACGGTCACTCATGCCCTTGTCACCTCGCGGTTGGACTACTGCAATGCGCTCTACATGGGGCTACCCTTGAAGAGTATCCGGAGACTTCAGTTGGTGCAAAATGCAGCTGCGCGTGCTGTGGTGGGTGTGCCAAGGTACACCCACGTGACACCGATACTCCGCCAGCTGCATTGGCTGCCCATCGGTCTCCGGGTCCAATTCAAGGTATTGATCACCATCTTTAAAGCCCTTCATGGCTTAGGACCAGGATATCTTCGGGACCGCATTCTGCCTCATACTTCCCTCCGACCGGTTAGGGCCCACAGAGTTGGCCTCCTCCAGGTCCCGTCGGCCAAACAATGTCGGCTGGCGGGCCCCAGGGGGAGAGCCTTCTCTGTGGCTGGCCCCGTGCTCTGGAACCAACTACCCCCAGAGACCCGGACTATCCCCACTCTGCTGGCTTTCCGTAAAGCCATTAAGACATGGCTTTTCCTGCAGGTGGGGGGGACAACTTAATTCCACCTGAGCCTACCCCCCAAGTATGTATGTGTTGAATGGATGTTGCTGTTGTAAATAATTGTTTTAAATTTTTGTACTTGTTTTTAAATTTTATGCAATTTCTTTGTTTATTCTTGTATTTCTCCTTGTTGTAAGCCGCCCCGAGTCCCTCGGGAGTTGGGCGGCATATAAGAATAACAAAATAAATAAATAAATAAATAAATAAATTAAGGTGAAAAGCTTGTTAATAAAATTCAGAATTTCTCTTGACAAAGTGAATGCAGAACTGATAAGCAGTAATGGAAATACCAACAAACTCTATTGTGAACATTCAGAGAAAAATGATTCAAGGTAGTTTTAGGTGGTCTATTGCACCAGTTTTGATTGCCAAGATAGGTAATTCATTTTTTAAAAACCTTCTAGAACTGCAGTAATCAGGTCACATCATAGTTTTTCATATTTAGCATCAATAGTATAAAGCTCAATAGTTCTGGAAAATTATGTATCAATGAATTAAGTACATTTTAATTATTGATTTGTCTTTCCTGTACCTGTTTTTCTCTTAAGTATCACTAAATCATAGATTCCCACAAAATATACAAAATCTATATAATAACAGTTAATAGAATACTGTGGATTACTTTCTAAAAATTATATACAATTCCTTGTTTAGAAAAATGGCAGATTGCTTTGTGGAAATACACATCAATATGAAAAATATTTTTTTGCATTTTTTCTTAGAAAAGAAGTTTGATAGTGAATTTAATTTAACTTGAAAACAATTATGGGCTATAACTTTGACCAGAGTTTTTGTTTCTCTTACAACAAGCATTTAAGATATAATATCTTGCTTGATTAATGATAATAATGATAGATTTTTAAATTTAAATAAAACCATTAGGTTATTATTTTCATTGATGAATTTTATATTAGCTGCCTTTCTTAATTACTGAGAATTGACAAATCTTCTAATGACCTTAAAATGAAAAAAAAAGTGAGATCATATTTATATGGGGCAGAGATTGTTCCCTCTTCTGAGTGGTGTCTCAGAGTTGTACTCTCTCTCCCCTCCTTTTCAACATCTATTATTTTTCAAGTGCTGGATAAGTCAATGATAGGTTTGACATTCCGTATCATTAAGTTTCTATTCCAGCCCCTGGAGACTGTGTGGGTTTGGACTGGGAGGAACCATCTCCAATTCAATGCTACCAAGATTGAGTGCTTGAGAATGTTTAACCACAAATATCGGGGAATATACAATTTCTGACTTTGGATGGGACTGCACCTCTCCATTAAAGATTGGTGAGTGATTTGGGGGCCTTCCTGGACTCAACAGCTCCTACTTGATGAACAGATGAAAGCTGTGGCCAGGAACATATTTGCACAGCTTCATCTGGTACACCCTTTATTTAAACGGGTTACCCTTCAAATAGTCACTCTCATCATGGACATACCCACAGCTTGATTACTGCAACATGATGTAGAGCAGAGATGGGTTCGTGCTGGTATGCTCTTACCTCTTGGTCGCCACAGAGCCAAAGAAGCCGGTGGCATGCGCGGTGTGGCGCTTCCCCCGCCCACTTTCCCCCGCCCGCCTGGATGCCGCCATTTGCGTTCTTTTGTCCTCTGCACAAGCAGAATGCTTTGCGCATGCGCAGAGGGCAAAAGAACACAAAGGGCGGCGTCTAGGCGGGCGGGGGAAAGCGGGCTGGGGAAGCCCCATGCCGCGAACGCCACTGACTTCTTCAGTTCTGCGGCGACCAACAGGTAAGAGCGTACCGGCAGGAACCCACCTCTGATGTAGAGACCCTGTCCTTGAATACCAAGAAGCTTCAAATAATCCAGAATGCAGAGGCGTGGGCTGTGTTAAGTATGCCTTGGTATGCCCATATAACACCTCTGCTTCATGAACTGCAATGGTTGCCATTTTGTTTGCAGTTCATATTATACCTATTATAAAGCCCTTTGTGACATACAGTTCCATTACTTGAAGGACCTCCGGTTTCCCAGAGTACCTTGCTGGCCAATCCAATATGGTAGTCAATTAACACTGTCATCCCTTATGATTCAAGAAGTGTGCCATCATTGTCGCAGCGATTGTGTTCTGGGATGAGATTCCAGATGGCCATCATTATGCTCAAGTTTGGAAGGAGCTTGTGTGGCTCTTCTTTCAGGCTTTTATGAAGGCAAGTGAAGACTTCTGGCATTCTGTGGATCCATTTCTTTTTTCTGTTCCAGTTTAGTTCCTGTCTTCTTTGCTATCTTTATTTTTGCTTCTTTTTAAAAATGCTTTTACTTGTGAGTTGCCCAGAGTCATTGGGAATCAGGCAGCATACAGCTTTCATAAATAAATACATATTATTTCAAAATGTCTTATTTGGTTTTATATAGCCTGTAAATCTCTTTTCTATTTCTCTGTTATGCTTTTATTTCAGCTTATTTATTTTTCATGGTTGGGCTTTAAAAAACCCACTAATATAAAATATATATTTTTTAAAAATTAAAATGTCCACGATAGGATACTAATACAATTTTAAAAAAAACTTGAAAAATATACCTATAACAAAACACATCAAAAATTACAAAAATAAAAACTGAACAATAAATACTGCAGCAGCCACAACTCAGATGCTCTCCTGAATAACACAGTTTTTAAGTTAGAAAATCTTGACTGCATTATGTTTTCTGGTTCCAAGGATTGAGAGCTAGCAGGCCTGATCTACTAAGTTGCTTACCTCAGAAGCCAGCAGACGATTAGCCAGAGCAGGTCACAATGGAGTCAGGTCAAAAGGACCAAATTGAGACAGGGCTTGCAACCAATGTTCCCTATAATAGCAGAAAACAGCGCACGGCATTCTCTTTTCATCTGAGCGGCCGCGTAGGCGCGCAGTCTCTCCCATTAGAAAATGCTGGGCGGAAGTTAGAAACTTCCGCGCAGCGTTCTCTTATAATGTGCGTGGCCACGCGGCCGCACACCTTAGAGGGAACAGCGCTTGCAACCCCAAGATATATTGGCAGTTTTGGAGACTTGAGCAAAGGTGAAAAGCTAGCTCCTCAAGAAACAAAGCCACCAATACCCTATTTAGTTATTTATTTCTCTTAGAAGAACAAGGACAAATGCAACAATACATTCCAAGCTCAACTGTATTAGATGGAGTATGAAGAGGAGACAACAGAGATTCCTGTTCAGGTCATCATCTTCTAAAAGCTTAAAAGCTTTTAGTTTTGCAAGATATCCTCAGTTTACCTTTCTGTACTATGACAGAATGTCACCATATGATAACCAATTCTGAGTAAATCCAAGCAATTTTATGAGCAAAGAACGTCTTAGTGATATCACAATGACCTGAAGTGGAAGTCATTCTATTTTATCATTATTTCAAATCTCCGATAAGCCTATTTTAGGATTAAGATGAGTTTTCATTATATTCCTAGTTCAAAGTAGTAGGAAATTATGCTGCCAATTTTTGGTAATCTTATTGCTAAATTTTAGCTATGTGGTAAAAGAGATTTCTGAAAGGTGCTAAAAGGGAAAAAATGTTGGGCCTTTATGCATCTTTAGACTACCTAACCCTAAATTAAAGCAATAACTCTAGATTACAACGTACATAATTAAGCATTAAAAAGCATTCCATTTAAGCTTCACTAGCAACAGCACTTAGACTTATATATTGCTTCATAGTGCTTTACACCCCTCTCTAAGGTGTTTACAGAGTCAGTATATTGCCCCCAACATTCTGGGTCCCCATTTTATCAACCTCAGAAGGATGGAAGGCTGAGTCAACCTTGAGCTGGTAAGAATCAAACCTCTGGCAGTCAGCAGAATTAGCCTGCAATACTGCATTCTAACCACTGCACCACCATGGCTCCTTCAAAAGCCTAATCCTTATATACCTGAAAAACCAGTTAGGCCCTGTTTTCTCGGGTTTAGTGATTGAACTCTGTTTCCTAATCTAGCCTTAGTGTCAAAGGGCCTGTAGGGCTTTAGTTCAAAACCCATATCACTTGAATAACCATTTGAGGATAATTATGACCATCAGAACTGAGCTACAAGATCTAACTCTTCTAGCACTTAGTAGTCATTTGGATTTATGCAGCTAGAACTTAGAAAGTTAGATTACTTTTGAGGTAGTATTTTTTTTAAAAAAGACAGTAATGTACAGTATAAGGTGATATTAAGAAAATGCTTAGTTTTATCACAATAAAATAACAGATGTTTCATCATGCTGAGACATAAATTGTGTGCATTTTTGCTGCATATGCATGTTCTTGCATATCTCATGAGAGAGAGAGAGAGAGAGAGAGAGAGAGAGAGAGAGAGAGAGAGAGAGAGAGAGAGAGAGAGAGAGAGAGAGAAGGTCCCCCTCACACATATGTGCTAGTCGTTCCCAACTCTAGGGGGCGGTGCTCATCTCTGTTTCAAAGCCGAAGAGCCAACGCTGTCCGAAGATGTCTCCATGGTCATATGGCCGGCATGACTAAACGCCGAAGGCGCACGGAACGCTGTTACCTTCCCACCAAAGGTGGTCCCTATTTTTCTACTTGCATTTTTTATGTGCTTTCGAACTGCTAGGTTGGCAGAAGCTGGGACAAGTAACGGGAGCTCACCCCGTTATGCGGCACTAGGGATTCGAACCGCTGAACTGCCGACCTTTCGATCGACAAGCTCAGCATCTTAGCCACTGATCCACCGCGTCCCTTTGTGTGTGTGTGTGTGTGTGTGTGTGTGTGTGTAAGGTTTTTTTAAAAGAAATCACATTATTGGTAACTATTGATAACTATTTCCAGGCAAAACATATTGCAATGGAAAGAAGACGTACAGAGGCAGCAGTTCAACAAATACAAGCTAGATTTTGTTTGTCGCCCCATTATTCACAGATACTTTGGCAAATCTCTAGTAAAAAATAACTATGGTTCAGAGACAGCCAGCGACGTTTGCAAGATTATAACCAAATTTCCCTCCCCCCATCCCTCTATTTAGGATAGTGAAATTGTAAAGTCAAAGATGAGCAGATATTGCACATATCTATTTGTTAAGGAAAAAAGCTGCATAGAATGGCATGCTGTATTACATCCATCTATCATATCTTTAGGAATATACAGTACTTTAAGCTTCAATAATACCCATACAGAAAGTTTTAGATTCATCTTTCAGTTTTATGGATGTGTTTTTCACAGACAATCTTTTGCAAGCTTTGTATGCTTATCCATCTTGAAAGATTCTATGTATTCATTCAGCATTTGAGTTGCCATTTTTTCTTCTCTCCCCTAACACCCAGACATATCTATTGCACATTTTCTATGGACTGTACTCAGAATCCAATTGCTACAGGTAGTCCTTGACTTACAACAGTTCATTTAGTGACCATTCGAAGTTACAACGGCACTGAAAAAAGGAACTTATGACAATTTTTCACACTTATGACTGTTGTGGCATCCCCATGGGCACGTGATCAAAATTTGGATGCTTGGCAACTGACTCATATTTGTGATGGTTGCAGTGTTCTAGGGTATTGTGATCACTTTTTGTGAATAGTTACTGTATTTTTAAGATGCACCAGAGTATAAGACGCACCTTAGTTTTGGGGGAGGAAAATAGGGGGAAAAATCTACCCACCAGGTTTTCATCTGGCTAGCGTCCTTACTCTGTTCAGCTTCAGCACATTATTTTATCCTCTGGTTAGGGCTGAAAAGCAGCGCTTTTTCAGAGGGAGTAGGAATGAAAACAAGCCTGCAAAGACTTAGGGCTGGAAAAGAGTATAAGACGCACCTTAGTTTTGGGGGAGGAAAATAGGGGGAAAAATCTACCCACCAGGTTTTCATCTGGCTAGCGTCCTTACTCTGTTCAGCTTCAGCACATTATTTTATCCTCTGGTTAGGGCTGAAAAGCAGCGCTTTTTCAGAGGGAGTAGGAATGAAAACAAGCCTGCAAAGACTTAGGGCTGGAAAAAACCTTCTTCGGAGGGAATAGGAAGCCGGGAAGATCATTAGCACCTCGTTAGGGCTGGAAAAAAAGCTTCAAAAAAAAAGCTACATTCAAAGTATAAGACGCACCCAAATTTTCAGCCTCTTTTAGGGAGGAAAAAAGTGCGTCTTATACTCCGAAAAATACAGTAATGGGGAAAACAGATTCATTTAACAGCCGTGTTATTAATTTAACAATTATAGTGATTCACTTAACAAATGTGGCAAGAAAAGTTGTAAAATGGGGCAAAACTCACTTAACAAATTTCTCACTTAGCAACATACATTTTGGGTTCAATTATGGTTGTAAGTCAAGGACTACCTGTATAATGAAAGTTCTGTAGCTTGGTCTAATTTTGTCCTTAGGCTGTAGTATATATGTTCTTAGAAGAACTACCGTATTTTTCAGAGTATAAGACACACCTTTCCCCCACCCTAAGAAAATTTGGGTGTGTCTTATACTCCGAATGTAGCTTTTACTAATCTTTTTTTCAGCCCTAACGAGGTGCTAACAAGTGAAGCGATCTTCCATGCTTTGCTTGCTAAGCAATCTTCCCTTTGCCTGCTTTTTTCACTGCTGCTCCCTCCGACAATCAGCTGGGCATCTGTGCTTTAGAAGCCTTTTTTCAGCCCTAACAAAGTACTAACCAACGAAGTGATCTTCCGTACTTTGCTAGCAAGTGATCTTCCGCCTTTTTTTCAGCCCTAACGAGGTGTTAACGAGTGAAGCGATCTTCCCTGTGATCTTCCCTTTGCCTGCTTTTCTCATTGTTTCTCTCTCTGAAGAGAGAGAGTTTTAGATTGTGGGCAAGGATCACAGGAGACAGACTTCATAATAGCTCTTTTACTCAGCTCACTCAAGTAACCAGCAAAACATGGTCTGACAGCTAGCTCTTTTATAGAGGGCTGTCAGACACAACAACCAATAGCATATGAGCATTCAAACACATGACCTGGGTGGCAACAACAGTTCAGGTAGAGTTCAACTAAAAACATAACAACTTACAGTTCAGTCAGAGGTCGTCTAGTCATAACAAGCTTAGGGTTCAGTTAGAGGTCAGTCAGAACACAACAGAGAGAGAAGTGAAGTGTTTTAGAAACTGTTTTTTATCCCCAACCAAGGGGATAAAAAGCAAGCACGTGTGCTCAAAACCAGCAAACTAATGTGCTGAAGCTGACCAGACTAAGGACTAGCCAGATGAATACCTGGTAGGCAGATTATTTTTTCCCCTATTTTCCTGCCCAAAAACTAAGGTGCATTTTATACTCCAGTGCATCTTATACTCCGAAAAATACGGTAATTAAGAGCAAAGACCCCCTTGATTGGTCTTGTGCAAATCTTCAAATCCAGTAATACATAAAACAGAGAAGGAAGGAGAATTCACAGGAGCTGTTTGTCAGAATGTTTTCCAAGACAAAGAGGCCTTTAAAGTCTTATTCATAAGTCTATAGCTTTCAAAGCTAAATAATGTCACATTTTTCACAGATGGAAGATATTGCTACTTTTCTGCTTAAAAGATTTGAAGCCACCTAACCACAGGATGAGAAATATTTGGCAGTGGTAATGGAAATGATACAAAGCAGTCAGCTGCCAGATGCCGTAGTCTCTCCTGCTGGGTTTTGCTTTGGTTTTTTTGTATCAGTCACCAGCCAAATAGCAAGAAGGCTATTCTGCTATGTGTAGAGCAAGTGGTTGATAGGGTTTTCGGTTAGTTGCTAAACTAGCTATAATGTCTGCTCATATTATTATTATCTTTTGCTTAGCAAACTGTCCAGAATGACTTAACAGAAGGTAGCAGAGAAAGGGTAGGAGAGGTGGATGATTTTTTTTTTGCAGTATTCATGGGCATCTGAAGTTTACTAGAATTAGCACGGCAAAACATCAAGGTGAAGTGAGCTATTTCCCTAGAGTTGAGCAAAAAAGGCAGGACAAAGCATAGATGTAATGGGGAATGTGACTCTTTGCATGGACTTGATTGCAGATACTGAGATTTAGCTCAAAGTCACGAACACAAAAAAGCAGAATGCAGTTTCTCCAATCTACCTGAAACAGTGAAAATCTGAGTGGGCGGTGGGACAATTTCTCCCTCCCCATTCCCAAAATAAGAGCTATACAGAATGGTTCAAATATGTAAATGGCAACATTGTAAGATGGAATGTTCCTGAGATCATACATCTATTTTTATTCATATCATATCATATCACATCACATCATATCAGCTACTCTACCAGGCTTTCACTAAATTTTGTCTTCACATCAATCCTGTAAAGTTAATTTGGGAAGAATAAAAGTTTCATATTCATTCATACAAGGTGATTTGAACTTGAATTTGTTCAGTCTCCTGTGATCCATGCAATACATTGAGAAACATTCCTGTTTGTTTGATTAGAAGAGTTCCCACATTTCATGGAAGTTGTGTATGAACACCAGCCCCTCAGTTTGAGAGCCAGCCATTCTTCAGGTAAACAGCTGGAGAGGGGTTTTGTGTCACAAGATTTAAAATGTCCAACTTTCATTTAGAAGTAGATCCCAGTATGTTTTTGCCCCATCTATTTCCTGTGGTCATGAACAGCAGTCATCCGGAGCACATGTAGATAATCTGTCATACTCTCCTTATACAGAGAGTTTTCAAGGTACCTACTCAGTCTACTCAGTGGTTCCTTGGTCTTTGCCATAGACATAGACTTTGCTTTTGCAGAACCATCTTCAGTTCATCTTATCTTTGTATACTGTACTTCTGCTGGTTTCCATATTGACTTTGCTTGAGGGAAGCCAAGAAAGAACATCAAATAATGTGATCACAGGCCTACTGTGATGTTGTAATTGTGAGTCGGGCACCAAGTGCTCATTCTACAATCATTTGACCACAGGATGGTGCAATGGCCCGAACAACAAGAATCCATCATAAGTACAATTTGTTCAGTGCGATTGTCATTTTGAACAGTTACTGAATGAATGGTTGTACCTAAGGACTACCTGTACTTGGTTGACAGAACTGACATTTCTGCAAAAGAATCTAGACAGCAACCCTGGGAAATATCAATTGCTTTGGTAGCATGCCAGTCTCAATAGAGTTATTTCATTAGGTAAGGTTTGTGGTTTATTGGAAATATTCTTTATTAATGAGAAAATATTGGGTGAGATCTTCCATCAATGCAAGGTATTACTGACAATACTGAATTCTACATCATTGCCTTGGGCCGTCCAAGGAATGCTGTCTAGATTGTTTCCCAGAGCATAAAGGCTGTTAGGTATGGATTACGATTAACAGATGTCAACCTTAGCAGGACCAAATGGCTGTGGGTGTTAAATTTTCCACCATTAACACTGCCTCATGTACCACTCCTTCAGACTAAGTCGGTACACAATCAGGGGTCCACCTGGATGTCCAGCTCTTGGTAAAAGTACTAGCAGTTGGCAGTTATGGCCAGGAGGGTCTTGTAGAAATTTATCTTGTTCATCATTTGTACCCTTTTAGAGTTCTGCTCAAAATCACTCATGCCACAGTCACTTCCTGGTTGAGTTCTTGCAATATATTCTACATAAGGCTGCTCTTAAAATGTATATGGAAACTACAGCTTTGGACATTTTGTGATATTTTGCTCTATGAGGTTTTGGGACATTTTCTACATGAGCTTCATTGGCTACCAGTAGGTATCACTGAAGATGCTAGTTATTACTTTTAAGCTGCACATGGCATGTGATGAGGATCCTGCTTCTGGTGTTATTGCCCATCCCACAAGATACTTTAAGCTATTATTTGTTAACTGTCTGACAAAAACAAATAGACCAATAGTGATAATACATATTTTGTTTAACAATGTTCTGTGCAGTTTATCAAAGTTGCTGAAAGTTGCTGAAACATTTTACTTAGAGTTTACAACAACAAAAATACCTAGGAGTTGACTTAATATTTTTATTTTTATTTTTATAAGTTTATCAGATAATTGACAAGAGATGCCATTCTTTGTGTTTTTGTTTCCTTTTTGATAAACTTTTTTGCTATCCAACTTATGCATCTTTTTCGTTTACCCAATTTATGCAATCCAACAGGTCAAATGTTATTTTACACTTACAATTCCGGTCCTTTGAAGCTATAAGGGTTTGATTTTAATATCTTTGCAATTCATTTGCAAACAATTTTTACATGCTCAAATAAATGTAATATTCATGTTGACGATGTGTGCCATTAAACATTCAAAAGCGAAATATCGGTTTTTAGAATTTGGCCTCTCTTTGATGAAATTAAAATAAACAAACAGATGGTTGCTCAGTGTGTGTCGTATGGAGACTGCACAATGTTATGTTCGTGGAAAGTAAAATGGTCACTTGTGGTTATTTGACAAGTATCACAAGGTATGCTACTTAAAATTCACAAGAAAGATATATGAAGGTGACTTTAGGACTTTAGGATACAACCTGAGCACTTGAAGGGTTTTTTTCCCTAAATGTCCTTCCTGCAGGAAAGAGAAAAAAACAAAAGAAGAGAAAGGAAAGGAAAGGGAAAAAATATCCTGCACTAAAACTAAATAATTCAGAATCCTAAAACCTTAAATCAAGAACCATTAAACCTTCCATCCTAATTTAGATTCCTTAATAACCACAATATTAAGGATAAACATTTATTCCTAATACTTGATGTTATCAGCTATTGAACTACTAGTTTCACATTAATTAAAAGGAGCTTTCACAGCTTATTAAATTTGGGTGCCACTATTCTAATGCTCTAGCCTCACAAAGCAATCATATATTTAAGGAGCTCCATAAGTCTTATGATTAGTACTACATATTGAATCAACAAAATAACATCTTATAATGGCAACCTAGAAAATGGGGTGGATGGGTCATTGACTATAAACATTAATAGTTTGTAATGAAATGTTTTTAAAAGCCTGAAACAATTGCTGAAATGTCAAGATCTGGCTGAGTGAAAAGCTGAACAAAAAGACCAGTTCAGCAACATAAGCTAGACTGGGCAATGTGAATTAAACACAACAACTTTTCATTACAGCAGCACATGATTTTTTTAAAAAAATATTCCAATTTAATCTTGGTTTAATCTCTTGTCCAGTTATAGAAATACTTCAATGTTCAGCAATTTTAGCATACCCCAAACTGGCAGCTGAGATTTGTGTGCACTGTAGAAATTTGGTAAAAAGAAATACCAGCTGATTACTTTAAATGACTTTCTTTCTGCATGGTACATGCTGCCCTTTAATTCTGGTGAATCAGAATTTTTAGGCTTAGTACACACCTGTGTAGATCTACCAAGCTGAAGGTAGAGCACATGGGCTAATGGGAAGGATAAGAGTGAGAAAGTCACGGTTGGATGGAGCTGATGAGGTATTCCAGAAAAGAAAGGTGAAGAATGTAAAGAACAAATGAATAAATCAGTATATGAACATGGTGGAAATAAGAATGATGTGTAAGAACAAATAGATACAGAGAGATATAGTGAATGGTATTGGTGTAAACTAATTCTCCATAGTGGGTGGAGCCAGCCTCCAAGAATGGGTTAAACCTGCCCTCTAGCCAATCAGGACCGAGTTTTCAAAAGTATAAATAGAACCCTCTTGCCTTGGCACCCCCTCTTTTTTTCTCGGTCCTTAGCCAAAAAGGACAGTGCTTAAACCCATTCTTGGATTTCTCCACCAACTACTGAATTTCTACTACTTCCTGTGAGTTATTGCTTCATTGATTCTTACTTGACAGCTGTCACTCAGAGACTCTTCAATCGTGTCAGCTTACTGGGCATTGCCCCATTGGGCCTTGTCCCTAGCTGGGGGTTGGGACTCCCCAGGGAGGAGATTACCCTTAACAGTTGCACATCTGTTGTGTACTGAGGTTTTCTCACCTTAATCAACCAGTCAAATAATTGCAGCCTTGTCTTGCCTGTCAGGGAGGGAGTTACTCCAGATCGTGATCTTCAGCCACAGAAGCCCTGAGCTTGGGTGGCCTGCAATCGGCTTGAGTTTGTCTCCTATAAGCCAATCCCCTCCAATCAGCTTGAGTTTGTCTCCTATAAGCCAAACTAGCGTTCCCCTCCAATCGGCTTGAGTTTGTCTCCTATAAGCCAAACTAGCGTCCTTAATTGACTTTTGGAGCCGACATTGGCTGCGATCGATCGAGCGGCGTCGGAAAAGGGCGCTAGCAATTTCACAGCTTGCCTTGCGTCGGGAGAGAGGCCTCGGCAAGGCAAACTGACAGGCAGACTTCAAATCATCTTCGCTCAGATCGGCTGCTTCCTTGCCTCAGAGCCTGCCTTTGACCCTGCTGCTCCATAGTTCAGCCAGAATGGCTGACAAAGGCCATAAGCAGGGGAAGGCAAAGCAGAAGACCCCCAGGGTCACTCCTGCTGAGGACATTTGCCAGGGGGGGGATTAGAAACTATGAGCCCTGCCAGTGCCAGGGACAGGTCACCTCTACACCCATCCTCCCCTTCTGAACGCTCCAAGTCATCCAGCACAGCTGTTTTTTTTGCTCCGTCTTGTGCCTGCTCGCAGAGGAAGCTGGCAATCTGGGTGCTGCTTCCTGAGGGCTTGTTCCCTCTTTTTGTTTGGAACTTCAGAAATCAGTCAGTCTGCTCCAGGAGACCCAGAAAACTGACAGTTAGTGGCTAGGCCTTAGCAGACTCCTTTCTCCTCAGGAGACAGTCAGCAAGTTTAGGAGTGCCTCGTGGGTGGCCACCATTTTGAATTACACAGGACCGCCCACTTCAAAAAAAATTATTTTTTCTTTTGAGGCCGCCTTTATTTAAATTGCCTTCTGTGCAATGGGTGACAAGAGCCAGCAATTTGGCAAGGCTCCTTTGATCCAAGGCCCTGTCTGTACCTGTCTCTAGTGCCTGGGCCGTATGCTTCCATTTGAGCTTCTCTGCATTGCTCTGCTTGTCTTCAGCCACGTAAGTGTGCAGGCAGCCTTTGAGAGTGCCAGTGGCCATCTTGAAGCCTCCCACAGGGTGGCAGCCATTTTGATTGCCCTCAGAATTGAAGGCACTAAGGGCGTGGCCATTTTGTTTCAAATACCAAAAGTGGGCAGAGACCATTTTGAAGCCACATCAAGGATGGTGGCCATTTTGCATGCCCTTTCTTGCCGGTGGCCATTTTTAAGGCCTAATATGGGCAGTGGCCATTTTGAAAGAACAACTAAGGGCAACTGCCATCTTGTTGGCCTCATTTAAGGGCGTTGGCCATTTTTTGACTGTTTGGACCTACTAATTTACCCAGGCTTTTCTGAGGCCTGCCTTGTTGGCAGAGGCTTTAATAAGTATGGATACTGTTATTCGAATTGAATATATGTGGCTTGAACAAGGGCTTTCAGCAGAATTTAGAAGTAGTAAGTTACAGATCTCACATAAAAGGAACAAATGAGCCTAGTGAGCACTCATTCCAGTAACAGTTTAAAACCAAGCCTTTTTCTGGAGTCTATGAGCCCAGCATAACTGGAACTATATACAAACTATCAATTTTTTTTCTGTATTTGAAAATATCAGTCTCTTATGAACTGAACTTTAAGACAAAGACAACAGGATTTGTAAATTGGAGTTAATTTTTAAAATGATGCCTTTTACAAAGGAAATTACCCTATCCAGAGTACTCTACCCTACTCATTCCTACCTAGCATCCCCCAGGGAGGGGGACCTAGTGGACGGGAGTTCCCTGGATGCCAGGGAATTCTCATTATCTCACTCTGGCATTTGGAACCAGACAGCTCCATTCACAAGCCAAAATCAACCTGCTGCTCAATCATCATCAGCTCAAGCGGCTGTCTAAGCCAGGTAAATGGGGTCCACCTCCAGATGGACGCTTGCTAGGTGGAGCTGCCTTGGAGCTGCCTAAGGTTTTTGCCCTGAAGAAGGACTTGTGTCCCTCAGCAGTCTTGTGCCCCTCTGAGACCCTAGCAGTCTTGGGGGGAGCAGGAGAGTTTCTGGTCAGTGGTGACCTGTCCCTTGCCTCAGTCAGTGTGCCAGGGGCTGACTCCCCATTAGGGTCTTCTGTGGGACGTGGCTTAGGTGATTTTGCCTTACCCTTTCCCGATCTACCTTCGGGCGGGTGGAGAGCCATTCTTGATTTAAAACGCCTCAATAAATATGTCATCTACAAGAAATTCAAGATGCACACCCTGCAATCAATTCTGGTGGTCATTAGGCAAGGCGACTTTCTCGCCTTAATTGACCTTTCGGAGGCTTACCTCCACATTCCAATCAATTCATCTCACCGCCAATACCTCCAGTTTTGCCATGCAGGGGTGCATTATGAATATCTGGCGTTGCCCTTCGGCCTTTCTTCAGCACCTAGGGTGTTTACCAAGGTATTGGCCGCCTTGACCGCCCACCTGCGGGCTATCCCCGTGCCTGTCCAGTGCTACCTGGATGACATTCTCATCCAGTCTTCCTCTCTGTCCCAGGCAGAGCAGGACATCCAGGTAGTCCTTAACTCCCTTGGGCACCACGGGTTCCTAGTCAACATGGGAAAAAGCCAATTGTCACCTTCTACCACGATGACTCATTTGGGGGCCATCATTGACTCTCTGGAGTGCAGGGTGTACCTATCTCAGGAGCGGAGAGACAGTCTATCGGATTTAGTCCAGTGTGTTCTGGCCCAAACAAGGGTTCCCCTGAACCAGCTGTCCTCCCTCCTGGGGAAAATGATATCAGCCATTCACATCACTCCATGGGCTCACCTGCATTCCAGAGACCTCCAATGGTTTCTTCTCCCTTTCCAGAGATCCGGTCGCAGCGATTCCCCAGCCAGGGTCCACCTCCCGACAGGGGTCTGGAAATCCCTCAGATGGTGGTCTTCAGCCACTCTCACCAAAGGCACTGGCTTCCTGGAACCACGGAGGCTGACTCTGACCACGGATGCCAGCACCACAGGTTGAGGGGCCCACATCGAGTCCCAGGTTGCCCAGGGCACTTGGTCCAGTGCCGAGCAGAGCCTCCCCATCAACCTGTTAGAACTGAGGGCAGTCAGGTTGGCCCTAGCTCACTTCCAGGGCCATCTGTCAGGCAGTCACATGCTTGTCTTGACAGACAATGTAACAACGAAGGCCCATATCAATTGCCAGGGCGGGACCATGTCCAAGGCCCTCATGGCCGAGGCAATGACACTGGGGCTCTGGGCAGAGCGGCATCTGCAGTCCATCGCAGCAGAACACATCTCCGGGGTGAGCAACACAACCGCAGACTGGCTCAGCCGGAACTTCATCGGCCTAGAGGTAAAGCTCTTGCCTCACAATCAGGAGGTTGTGAGTTCAGTCCTAGGTAGAGGCATATGTAGGGTCTCCTGCTTGGGCAGGGGGTTGGACTAGATGACCTGTAAGGTCCCTTCCAACTCTGTTAATCTGACCCGGCGGAGTGGTATCTTCATCCGGACATTTTCCAGCAGCTGGTCGGTCGGTTCGGTCTGCCAGTCATGGACTTCTTCGCCACCCCGGAGAATGCCAGGTTGCCCAGGTTCGTCACCAGGTTCCGGACACAGGGGGCAGCGAACACAGACACTCTTCAATGCGACTGGCCGCAAGGGCTACTATATGCATTCCCTCCCCTCCCCTTGATCCCCAAGGTCATCCGGAGGGTCCTGCAGCTGAGGGCGGAGGTGCTCCTTCTAGCTTCCCACTGGCCCAGATGGGCCTGATTCGCGGACCTTATGTCCCTGTCCATGTCACCTCCTTGGCGGATCCCACCGACAGAGTGGTCTCTTGCCCAGGGGTCAGTCCACCATCCAGAGCTGCATTGGCTACAACTGACCGCCTGGCACTTGAGCTGCTCACTCTGAAGCACCGCCTGGTTCCGGACAATATTGCTCAAATCATGTTGGCCTCTAGGAGGCCGTTTACTTAACGTATTTATTCGGCCACGTGGAAGGCCTTCTGTCGCTGGTGCGTGCAGGTGGGATATTACCCTGTAGAACTGTCAATAATCAATGTCATTCAATTCCTGCGCTAGGGACTTGCCAAGGGTCTTTCCCCTAATATGCTCCGCTGCCAAGTGGCGGTGCTATCCACTGTATTCTCCTGCCAAAACTTGGACTCCCTATCCAGTCACCCGCTCCTGAGACAGTTCCTGAAGGGGGCTACCAACCTGTGCCCTCCCGTAGTCCATAGGTTCCCAACCTGGGACCTATCTAAGGTATTAACTACTCTCACTGAGGGACCATTTGAGCTTCTCTATACGGCCTCTCTGGCCCACTTAACATACAAAGGAGTCTTTCTTGTGGCAGTGACTTCCGCACGCAGGATCTCAGAACTGGCCGCTCTGTCTGTGAGGGGGGACCTGTGCGTCTTTCACTCCGACAGGGTGATCCTGTGCCTGGACCCCACCTTCGTCCCGAAGGTAAACACGTACTTTCACAACGCGCAGGAGATCATTCTCCCCAGTTTCTACCAAACTCCACTCAATGACACTGAGCATGCGTGGCACCTGCTGGATGTCAGGCGTGACCTGGACATCTATTTGCAACGCACCTCTAGCTTCCGACGAACTGAGGCGCTCTTTGTGTCCTTTCACCCTTCTTCCATGGGCTCCAAAGCATCATCCTCCACGGTGGGCCGTTGGCTTCGCATGACCATCTCCTTGGCTTACAAACAAATGTCTTTGCCCCGGCCCCCTGGACTTACAGCACACTCCACACGCAGCGCAGCCACCACTGCGGCTTGGAACGCCCGGGCCTCCATTGTGGAGGTTTGCCGTGCGGCCACATGGGCCTCCCCGACACCTTTAATCCGGCACTATAAACTAAATTCCTATGCCTCAGAGGAGGCAGACTTTGGCCGGAGGGTGTTACCCCAAGGTGAGAAAGGAATAGGTCAGTCTCAGCCTGCTTCAGGTGGCCCGCCCTAGGGACAACGTACTTTGGTATGTCCCATTCTTGGAGGCTGGCTCCACCCACTATGGAGAAGGGACATTGTTACTTACCTGATACATCCTTTCTCATAGGGTGGAGCCAGCCTCCAAGTCCCTCCCTGTTCATGGGATTGGCTGGACTGCCCGTATTCAACCATCTTTCATTCTGTAAATATGTTCATGCAATCTGGTGTCATTTTTCCTCTGTTTGCTCTTCCTTATTAAAAATGTTGGTTTAATGGGTAAGCACGTTTGAGTTTGACCTTCTTCCCCCATAAAAAAGAGGGGGTGCCAAGGCAAGAGGGTTCTATTTATACTTTTGAAAACTCGGTCCTGATTGGCTAGAGGGCAGGTTTAACCCATTCTTGGAGGCTGGCTCCACCCTATGAGAAAGGACGTATCAGGTAAGTAACAACGTCCCATTTCTTTCTTCTTATCTCATGTCTTTAACTTCTTTTACTTGCTGTTTCTCCCTCTCTCTCTCTCTCTCTCTCTCTCTCTCTCTCTCTCTCTCTCTCTCTCTCTCTCTCTCTCTCTCTCCCTCCCTCCCTCCCTCCCTCCCTCTCTCCTCTCCTCTCCTCTCCTCTCCCTCTCTCTCTCCCAGATAGGGGTTCCTGCAGGAATTAAAAAAAATCAAAATGGTGACTACAACCATCATATATACTGTACCACCCATAGTCACTTTGCATGAGATGGATATCTATATAAAATAAAAAAATGAAGTAAAAATAAATTGAGGCCCCACACCATTTTAATACAAAAAGCAGATTTGATTGCATAGACATGGTTGTCTTCTGTAGATGACCCTGCTTTCAGAATGATTCTTATTTTTGTTAATGTTTTTTTTAAATTGCTGGGTCAGAAAAGATAGCAGCTGAAATAATATTTGTTGAAGCTAAGATTTTTACATATCCAGCAATTGTGAAAATGTCAGATCATGTTACTAGATGTTTTCCTCCACTCCCCCACCCCCCAATCTGAGGATGATGTTTCTGCAGCAAACACAGAAGGACTTACTTCAAAGTAAACTTGAATATTAAATAATTAAATAAAGACATATTCCTTAAAAAAAGTGAAAGACCATACAATGCTGTTGTTTTATGCATCATTATAAAATGAACTAGTGATATTTACTTAAAGAAAGGTAAAATTAATATTACTTTTAGCATGCAACGTAACAGAAGACCATTCTATCTTTTTTAGAAGGGATCAAATTTTTCTTCACTCATACCATTTGGTGATCCCAGGGGTGGGTTCCAACTTACCTCGCTGCTGGTTCGCTTCCTCCCGTGCTGCATGGCCATGCTGCATGGCCGCATGTGCGCTTTGCGCGTGCGCTCGCATGCACAGTTAAAAACCCTGAATTTTTTTTAAAAAAAACAACACTGAAAACAAAATGGCAACACATGCACAGTGCCAGAAACTTGGCTTCTGCGCATATGCAAAAGAAAAAAAATTCAAAACAAATCAAAACAAAAATTAAAAAAAAAGATGGCGGTGCCCATGGACTGGCACCGACCGATCCGGTTTGGTGACGTCGCTACTGGTTCAGGCAAACCGATCTGAACCGGAAGGAACCCACCTCTGAACTATCCTAATTACCCCGCATTCATCGTGGTTATTTTCACATGAGGTGTTTTTTTTTAGTAAGTAATCACTCTGCCTCAATCATATTATCATCTTCCGTTTTTCCTCCTTTTTTAATTCCTGTCATTCCCGCATTTTATTAACCAGAGAAAAATTCATAACTTTGCTGATAGAACTGTCCTTTATCTGAAAGTATTCTTATGGCTTGTAGCTTTATGTACACTGTTTGAAGGAAGGTTACCGACTACATGCTTTCAAAACAAGTCCATAAATGAAAGAGGGGTATGGACCTACAGTGGGAAAATGGATTTTGAAACATAATGGAGCTAGCTGAGATGTTGAAATTGACTGTTTTGCTTAGAGAGTGTAACCTGAATAAATTTCTTGTGACTTTGAGACCAAGACCTTTTCTTTCAAGAAAAGGAGAAGAAAAAACAGCAACAACTTTTGACTTAGGGATTTGAGGATAAAATTAGATCTGACTAGAGAAATATGTGGTTAGGGCTAAAGTTAGATTTTTTAAAATATATGGTGGTTCTTATTTGACAATTTACTATGTGTTAGATTAAAATTAGGAGAGGAGTATAATGTGAATATTGATTTTTTTAGTGTTGACTACTGCTATTATAAGATAACTAAATGTTAAATATTCATTTAAACTAAAGAGGTTGTTGCATTATTGCCTTTCTGATGAAAAAAAGTTAGTGTTCACCTTTGTTTTATACTTGTTCAACGTATCTTTTGACATTTGCTATCCTGTTATTCCCCACCCCTTCCCTTTTTCATTTTTATTTTAGTCTATATTATAATGCTTGCTTATAAAATAGAATAGAGATATTTGCAAAAAATGAACAAATGCATTTATGGTCCTGGTGTGATAATATGAAATAACAAGGATAAATATTTTTTTCCCCTTACACTAATCTCTTGCGGTCAGTGCTGAATCCCCATTCTCAATTACATTGGCAGCCTATGATTAAAAACAACAACAACGAAATAAGATGTATCTTGATGGGCTGGATAGAGCAAATTTAAAATTTGCATATGCTGGTAGAAAATTGGTGGACAGCATGTAGTTGGCTGCAAGGAATAAATGTCTATTGAGAAAAAGTTTAAATAGCAATGTGCAAGGGTGTACCTTTGACAGTTTATTATATGGAAGTGTGATTTAGGACTGTCGGGAGAAACATAAAAGTCGAATACGGTGCAAATAGGATCTTAAGCAGTAGGTGTGATAAAACAGGAAACAATGAGGTCAAGAATGAATGGCTACTGAATGAATGTGGATTGAATATGAACATGAGTGGCAAACATGAAAGAAGCACATTGAAGTGGTGTGGAGAGAGTGAATAAGGATCAAATCACAAAATTAATATCTGAAAGAAGAGCGAATGAGCTAACGGGAAGAATAAGACTGAGAAAGTCATGGTTGGATGGAGCTGATGAGGTATTCCAGAAAAGAAAGATGAGGAATGTAAAGAACAAAAGGCAATGAATAAATCAGTACATGAACATGGTGGAAATAAGAATGACTTGTAAGGACAAAAAGATACAGAGAGATATAGTGAATGGTATTGGTGTAAACTAAATTTCTTTCTTCTTATCTCATGTCATTAATTTATTTTACTTGCTGTTTCTTTACTCTTTCTCTGCACCTTGTATATCGTTGCTTACTCTGAAAGGAGAATAACATAATAGGTACTGCAGATGTGTACTATAGTTTCAAAATGCATAACCATACAATTTGTTTTGGAAGAGAAAGTTACAATAGCTCTTAGCACATCTCTTCTGTTTTATGTAAACTATCTACTTGAATGACATTTGATTTTCTCTGCTTGTTTTGGAAAAGACAGGAAAGGATATTTCCGTCAGCTGGGCTACTATTGCCTAATTCTAGGTTGTTTGATACATGCTACTACTCATAAGATACATTTCATAGAGGGAAGAAAATGAATATAAGATGCTAAGACAGGTAGATTACTTAATCACAATTGAATAAACAATATCTGACAACGTCATTCAACACATTGACATAAAACTAAACTAGCCATGTAAAAACCTTATGTGGAAATTAAGGTTGTGTAAAACCTATTGAGATTCAGGTCAGGCAATCTAAAATCTGCCATCAAGTTTTGGAAAAGACTAAATGAAGATTATTTTTTTCCATCCAGCTGGTGACTAAATATCTGGACCACCACTAGATAATTGTTTTCTGTCTATCTTCACTATCATCTAAATTATCTAGATTCTCTTGCAGCCTTGATTTCATAGCCCAAACTATGACTGGAGTTTTATAATACAGAGCCATCACTCTTCCTTTGCTGTTAGATCACATTATACAAATGAATTATGAAAATATCAGAAGGTTGTGGTATTCCTGGAATATCTTTCATTTAAGGGAAGCTCTTTAGCATTATTTCCAGAAAATGGACAGGAAACCTGAAAGCCAGTCTGGTGAATGATTTGTTAACAGAGTAAATGAGGTTTGAGTCCCCATTTGAGTAAGAAGTCCAGTGTGTGACTTTCAACTAGTCATTCCCCCTAATCCTCCATATAAGGTATCTTAACTTTTTGCGGTAAAGGCAGAATATATTGATGTGGGATTCAACGATCAAATTGAGACACTTCCAGATAGGAAATATTCCAGTTTAAATAACTTCACCTTATTACAATGAGGCTTACATTCTTTCCAATTTAGAATTAAGTAACAATAAGTTTCATCCCACGTTGTGAAGCAATTCCCTTCTTTGAATTTTAAGAAGGCAAGAAGAGTCACTAGACAAGGTTTAGTCGAGATAATGACTGACCAAACTAGGTCTTATCACTAAGGGAAAATAATAGCAAAAGAAAATAATATTGTCCCAGTTATCATAGGATTTGTAGTTCTCAAACTACAAATTTGTAATTCCTGTGCTTCCCAAATTTGTTTTCTCTAGTGAGCTCCATCTATCTGTACCATTTTCTCAAAAGAAATATGAATTTTGATACTTTGGAATGTGTTCATTATAGATACCGGTAGGTCTGCAATAACTTATAGAACATGGGGCTGGCCAGATAGAAACATAAATGAGGAAGCTCCAAATTTATGGACTCTCAAGATACCTACTATGTTTCTGCATATATACCACACTTCTTCATCTGATCTCGTTCAGCAAGAATGAAATTAGCAATAAATTAGCATGTCTTCATTTCACTTCAGTATAGAAAGGAACAGATTCCTGGTTCATTTAATCATGCCTTTATACTATTTTACTGTTCTTGGAGCAAGTAGTAGATATGCTACAGAAGTTCTACTTTCTGAATGTTGAACAGCAAAGAATCCTAGCAAAGTGTACTCTTCAGCAGTTTCTATTTGGGATATATTTCTCTTATATAACCAGTACAGTATTTTTTTTTCCTGGCTAATCCTAACATTTCTTAACAGTTTCTTTAGCCCATAAGTCTGAAAAACAGGCTTTGTGCTCCTGGGTTTTCAGACGTATTCAGTTTTTGTAAAAGGAGATTAAAATTGCACTAGAAAGTAATGGCAAAAGTTCAGTAGATGTGCCTCAGGTGAAATCTCCAGATAATAAGAAAACCAGTTCAAAGACAGGTAAGTTAACAGCCAATCCCAAAAGGTATTAAGCGATAACCTTTTTCCCCCCCAGAGAAGTTGACAACTTGTTTATTATTACCATTTTTTACATCGTGATAACAGTTTGGAAAGGAAATAGCCCATATATATATTGTATAATTAAATAATTTTGTGTGTGTATATATATATGTGTGCGTATATGTATGTATAAGTGTGTGTGTGTGTGTGTGTGTGTGTGTGTGTCTGTCTGTCTGTCTGTCTGTCTGTCTGTCTGTCTGTCTGTCTGTATGTATGTATGTATGTATGTATGTATGTATGTATGTATGTATGTATATATTCTATCAGCAAAGAAATCAGGAGTGTTATATATACTTCTCTTTCAAACACTTATTGAGAATAACCTAATATTAAACCAAAGCAAATTAAACATATGCCGTACTTTATTAGCCATATTTGTTTTAGAGGTATGCAGAATATTGTATTAGAAAAATTGCATACTGAAGCCAATGTATTCATGGCTGGAGTCATGAGTGCTTGAATCTTGAAGGAAAATAATGGAATTGTGATTACTAAAATGTAAAGTACAGACATATACAATTTGGAAACAATAACAGAATAGAGTTGCAATTTTTTTCCTTCACCTATACAGTTAATGGTTATTTTTGTAACTGATGATACAGTTTTACAGAGGAATTAGTGAGTCTGTAATTTGTACTTCTATAACTGGCTTGGTACAGCAACCACACAGGACAAAGACAGACTCCAACAGAAAGTTAAGACTGCAGAAAGAACAATTGCAACTAGCCTGCCTTTCATAGAAGACCTGTATATTGCGAGAGCCGGAAAGAGGGCTGAGAAGGTATCTACAGACCCCTAATATCCTGGAAATAAACTGTTTCAACTCCTCCCCTTGGGATGACACTATAGGACACTGCATGCCAAAACAACTAGACATGGGGACAGTTTTTTCCCTCACACCATTAACCCGCAGAATATCTAATTCTCACAGTGCTATCTAATGTCTATGTATATTTGCCCATGTAGTATGGATGTAGTATCATCACCTATCCTTCTTGTTATCTTCTTTACTCTTCCTTCTTATTGGTTATTCTGTTCTATTCTATTCCATTCTATTCCATTCTATTCTCTATTCTATTCTATTCTATTCTATTCTATTCTATTCTATTCTATTCTATTCTATTTTATTCTATTCTATTCTATTCTATTCTATTCTTTTAAATGATGTAATTATTAAATAATCACTTTAAGAAAATTGCTTAAGATCAATTGAGGACAACAGATGAATGAATGAATGAATGAATGAATGAATTTTCCTTATTTGGAACAATCAAAAATGTAGAATATGTTAGAGCTTATGAACACAGAGGAAATTTCTTCTGGCTGTGTTCTTGGGATTTTGACTGCTAGAGAAATTCATGATGGGATGAATGCTAATCTGAATAAAAGTTTGGTAATGCCCTTCCTGCATCCCCTCAAAAAATCTGCTAAGATGTGGAGATTACATTTATGGTTGGTTTTTTTTTTTAATGTGTAAGTTAGTCAAGGCATCTCTTCATTTTGTTAAACTTTCAACATCCCAGCAGACGTACAGCAGAGATATCTCTTCAGTGTTGTTGAGATTTTTGTGCTCAAATGGTTATTCTAGAAAGCACTAGAAAAGAAAAGAAACCTTTGTCTAAAGAGCTTTCTAGCATGCTGGGCCTTTCAACGTTTAAAGAAAGCACCAAGAGGTTTCTTAGCTATTTCATGCAATATCCAACTGTCTCATCCAATCTGAAAAATGTATTTTTAGGATGCCAGCATTGCCACTGTTGAGAAGTCATTTTACCAATAAATAACAATTCTGAAACCTATATTCTTATATTTTCTTAGGATTTTTTTAAAAATCCAAGGAAAAGGAAAGTTGACCTCTAAAACTTCCTTGTGAGATAATCTTGTTCTGTTTTTGCTGTTACTTTTAGTGGGAATCCATAGAACTCTAATAGGGATATATTTTTCCTGTTATTATCTACCACAATTGAAATGTATCCGCGTGGTTTTTGAAGAAATGTGTAAATGTTAAATAATTTTATATAAAAAATAAGGGATGCATTGCCACTCTGTGCCACTCAAAGCACTGAAAAGGCCTTGAGATCTTGAGAGAACAAAGGGGAAGCCCAAAGCACTGAAAATTTACTTGACTACACAGATATGCATTTTAAGCACTCTACTTGAATAGAGAAATCTACTGGTTTTGTTTCCAACCCATTTGTGCATTTTGTCAGGTTCTTATTATCAAACAGTCAGTGTACATTTCCTTATCTAGATATTACAAAATTTAATATTTTTAGAAAGGTTCTAGGAGGAGTAGAAGGAGGATATAAATTCAGTCCTATGCACAAGTTCTTTCTGAGTAAACCACATTAAATACCATAGAATTTCTCATGAAATATACTTGTAATTATCCTTCTATAAAAGGTGTGGTATGAAAAGATACAAAACACATGCTAAAAGGCAGGAGTGAACTTTGCTTAGTTGTTACAGAAAAGGAGTTTGTGTTCAGGCTCTTGCACCTAATCACACATATTTTTTTTGTCATATGTCGTCCTTTGCCCAATTCTCTTTTTTCAACAATGTACAAAATGTATATACAGTATTTTATACTACTTTAATTTTCATGTTCTCTTATGCAAATTGACATGAAGGAAGTCTTTTATTTATGACGTTGGTACATGTCTCTAATTTACTTTATTTTCGGATAAGACACACCTTTTTACCCCAAAAAATAGGGTGAAAACTTGGGTGCATCTTATACACCGAATGCAGCCCCACCCACCCACCCACCCCCACCCTTTGGCCTCTGTCTTCCAGCAATTTACCTGCTTGCAGGAAAGAGGGAAGAGCCTGTAAAGCCAAGCAAGTCAGTAGCAGCTTCCCAACCTACAGCTGATTAGGTTTGCCTCCTGGGAAAATGAAAGTGAAACTAGCTGCAAAGAGGCAAATAATTGGGAGAGACAGGCAGATTTTTATTTTCTGCTGGATGGAAGGGGGTAAGTGAATAACTATAAATGTCTGTAGAATGTTCAAATTATTAGACTTATTTTTTAAAGACTGTTTTATTATTGTTCTAGCCAGGTGTCTCCAACCTTGGCAATTTTAAGACTTGTGGACTTCAACTCCCAGAATTCCACGGCCAGCTTTGTTAGCTGTTGGCTGTGGAATTCTGGGAGTTGAAGTCCACAAGTCTTAAAGTTGCCAAGGTTGGAGACCTCTAGACAACTTAACAAAATAAAGAAGCTTTTTAAAATAAATGCTTGCTCTGAAGAGGTCCAGTGCTATCGTATCTTCTTTTAAATAATAGAGAATAATGTATACTTCGAGAAATTTTAATTAATTTTAACAGTACAGTATAGTCTGAAATGTAACAGTGTCCTGTTTAGTATTAGAGTTAAATCCTGACTTACCTTGGAGTAGATCTATTTAAATAATTGGGAGGAGTTAGTGTGACTACATTTAAGAAAACTTTCTGGCATAATGTACATTTCTCCAATTCTTTGCTATTTCTATGGGTCAGGCACACATGCACAGAAATACACAGCAAACTGTGTATATCATCTGTGCTGTTTGCTGTTTGCTGTTTGGCAAATTGCTTGGAGGCAGAGGCCTTTTTTCCTTGTTATCCTCCCCCAAAACTAAGGTGCGTCCTATACTCCGAAAAATACGGGTAAGTATTTTAAAGCATCAAATTTATCATAAGCGCCCAATCCATTAGACTCTGAAGAACTGACAAAATCCGGGGGGGGGGGGAGACAAACTAGATTCTGGAGAATTTACAAAAATAAACACACACAAACAGACAGCCCATGTGAAAAAATAGGTTTGTTCCATTCATGGAGCAAATACATTGTAACATGGGATTTGGGCTGAGCTGTTCTAGGCCCAACTGAATTAAAACCCAAAACATATTGGTAGATTTGTTTTTGTTTCAGAGATCCTAAGTAAAAGTATTAACATATTTGAAGATGGTGAAACTAGCCTTCAGGAAGCTTATTTCTTTTAATTTTCTTATATAGAACACACTAATATAGCTCTGCTCTGATAATCATGGCTTGCTTTTGAAAAGGATGGTTTTCTTTTAGAGAGTTTTCTTTTTTACTTTTCAGACATAAGAGAATGTTTCTTACCTTAAACAGCAGCTGCCACAATGGCTGCCCCTAATTGTATTGCAGACAGTTACTTCTGCCACTAATTTTAATTTTTCTACCTAAAGTGATGGCTGTCTCTATTCACAATGGATAAAAGGGTTTGCTTTAAAGGAAAACCTAAATGAGCTTTCTGGTTTTGAACTTTCTTCTTTGTCTACTCTTTTTGTGGTTTTCACTTTTACTCCCAATTTCTCATTCATGCATCCTCCTCCTCCAAGTTCTTTTTTTTTTAAAAAAAAGATAACTTCAATCATTTTGCCTACTGAGGGTTAATTATGGTCTAGTTCATGTCTGCATGTATATCTCTTGATCTCACTGCTTGATTGCTGAGTTTTGCAAGGCATCTCTACATGATGGTACAGACAAGAGTTTCTCTCCAAACCTCAATAGCTATTGTGGAGGTTTCTGCTATTAATCAAACATGTTTGGAGAGGGTTGGTTACTGTAACTTTAAGAAGATGCTTATGGAGATAGCATTGTGCAAAAACATTGATAACGTATGATGACTTATGTTTTGTCTCATTGCAGTTTGGCAAAAAAAGCCAAAACTGGCTAAAATCACCAGTTGTATTATACTGTAAATACAGAATAACAAGGGGAGGAATCTTGAAAATCTTCTTAGTCCAAATCTGGAGGTCTTCTTGCTCAGGCAGGAAACCCTATATCATTTCAGACAAATAGTTGTTCAATCTCTTCTTAAAATCTTCCAGTGCTGGAACATTTCACAACTGTGAGATTGATCTGTCTTCCAGGAAAAAGACTGGAATTTATAGTCACATACTTATGGTTGAGAAGTCCTTGGTGCTCTCTGAGCTTGGTTATTTTCTTGCAGACATTTCATTACCCGAACTAGGTAACATCATCAGTGCACTGAGTAACATCACTAGCACTGATATTACAGTTATGTCTGCAAGAAAACAACCAAGGACCCCTCATTTCAACCTTGAGCTACAAATATTCTCCTTTATTGGTAACATTTATGATTCCTTTTGACCAGGTAATGGTACTATAGGAATACACATGCACACACTTTCAATCGTTTCATAGGCAGTACATTGGGTTTGAGGATGTGGGCACCAGCAGACATAATCCGCGGTGCCACCTGGAGGATAGAAGGTGGTGGTGGGAAGTCACTAACCAAAGCAAGAATATACAGAGAAGCCTTCTGAGATAAAAGATTTGAAACCTCTAGTCTTTCATTTTATAATTTTGGCTAGGGTTTCCAGTATGTAAGTGGAAAATAAAAAGTTTGAGGAATGGGTGCTTACAAATAGATTAGTTTGTGCTAAGTTTGCTTTCAGTAGAGTGCTAACCCTATGCATATTAGGAGTCTGTACAACATACATTTAGGTACAAAACAAGACACATCTTTAGGAGATCAGTGTGTGATCTCTTCAACAGCAAATAGTCATGGAAGTTTGTATCACACTAGGCCTAGGGGGAAGGAAACATGCTCACAGTAGACTAAAACACCAAGTAACAGGTGATCCAAGACATGAATCCATAAGTTACTGACATTCATATGAGAAGAATTTCGTAGGTAAAAGAAAAAAAATACTTTGTTAAAATTGGAATGGCTAAATATATATGTAAAGTGATTCCCATCATTAAGACAGGGGTGGGTTCCTCCCAGTTCGGACCAGATCGCCCAAACCGTTAGCAACCCACTGGTGATGTGACGATGGCATCATGGATCCGGTTCAGTTGGTGCCGGTCCGTGGGCACTGCCAACTTTTTTTGGGAATTTTTGGTGAATTTTTTCATGTTTGGATGGCTTCTCCCCTTCCGCGGCTTGAAAAAGAGCCCTCCCGCTCGCCCCCGGGTTAATACTCACCTTTATTTCTTTGCCCGAAGCACAGCTGATCAGCTCCACAGCTGTGTTTCAGGCTGAATCCTGCTACTGAGCATGTGCGGAAGTAAAATTGCACAGGGGGAACGTGCCCAAAATGTCGCGATGTGAACCGGTGGCGAAGATAAGTGGAACCCACCCCTGCATTAAGATAAAACCTTACTATGGTATTTTTGTATCATCTTTAGTGGATCATGAGCCAATGTGATTGTACAATTTGCAGCCCATTTACCTTTGAAGGAAAAAAAAATCCTGGTGCAAGAACACTGAAATGTTTGGTTACTAGTCATGCTGTTTCTCTCTTACCCCTACCATGTATATGTCCAAGAAGTCTATTGTTTTCAGAATGTAAGATAACATATTGTAGCTGTAAGAAGCGTATCTAACAAATTCAAATTCTATGCAAAATAGCAGAATAGTAAAGTGGAAGTTAATCTGTGTAGGATCTAATTGCTGTAAGCTATTCAAACTGAGGACAAATGAAAGTCAAGAAGAAAATAAGCAATGAAGCTAAAGGAATTTCATTGCTGCAAATATCTTGGACCATTGGGAAGTTTATCCCCCCCCCCCTAAAATCAGCACTCTCAAGAAATGTTTCTTAGGTCACTCATGGAGATCATGCTCAGAAATGTTGAAAGATGTTGCTGATCATTTCCCAGACGTTTTCAAGCTTTTATTAGTTTTCCATGTTCCACAAATTATATGAGTTTGCAAAATGAATAAGGGATTTCACAATCAGAGAATTGACAGCAATAGCAGATGAGCATTCATAAAAAGCTGCTTGCTCACAATATACTTTAATGATGGGCAGCACCATGAGATGTGATTTAGGATGTATTTCATTAAGGGGAGAAGAGACATACAGATCTGTCTGATACCCCTGGGCAGCTGAGAATATGTGCTTGTAGAAATAAGTATTTCAATACATTGTAGCCTCAGTTGAAATACAAAAGGCAGCCCAAAGACATATGTCTAGCCCTACCCAAATTTATTTATTTATTTATTTATTTATTTATTCGGCTTTCTTATATGCCGCCCAACTCCCGAAGGACTCAGGGCGGCGTACAACATAGGAAAATACAAGAAACCAATAAACAAAATTTAAAAACATAATATAAAAATTAAAAATGCAATATAAAAACAACCATGCAACAACCAAGCATACCCGGGGGAGAGTTCAGCTGGAGTTAAGCTCTGCCCCCTGCCTGCAGGAAAAGCCACGTCTTAACGGCTTTTCGGAAGGCCAGCAGGGTGGGGATGGTTCGGGTCTCTGGAGGAAGTTGGTTCCAGAGCGCGGGGCCTGCCACAGAGAAGGCCCTCCCCCTAGGACCCGCCAGCCGGCATTGCTTAGCCGATGGGACCTGGAGGAGGCCAACTCTGTGGGCCCTAACCGGTCGAAGGGAAGTATGAGGCAGAATGCGGTCCTGGAGATAACCCGGCCCTAAGCCATGAAGGGCTTTAAAGATGGTGATCAACACCTTGAATTGGACCCGGAGACAAATGGGTAACCAATGCAGCTGGCGGAGTAAAGGTGTCACGTGGGTGTACCTTGGTACACCCACCACAGCACGCGCAGCCGCATTTTGCAAATATCTATTTTACTCAAGACCTGCTGTTTAATGGCACAACCCAAAACTGATTTTTCTCTTACATGTTTAGCATAGGGATTGTTCTAGACCAGCGGTTCCCAACCTGGGGGTCGCGACCCCTTTGGGGGTTGAACGACCATTTCCCAGGGGTCGCCTCGGCATCCTCAGCTCCCCCCCACTGCCACAAGCCTGGCCATATCGCACCCCACAACCCGCGCCCCCACCCCGAACGCTACAGGTAGATAGGAGAGACTCTGCGAAGGGAATGGCTCTCTCCGGGCAGCCACCTGTCCTGGCCCCGCCGAAGTTGTGCACGCCTTTCACGGCGGGGCTCGAAAAGCTCCCAGAGGCAACATGTGAAGCGAGCGGAGACCTCGCCCAGATCTGGAGACTTCGCCCGGACACCGTCATTTGGGTTCATTTACCCTCTGCGCATGCGCAGAATGCTTTGCGCATGCGCAGAGGGTAAAAGAACCCAAATGGCGGCGGCAGGGTGGGTCGTGGTGGGGGCGCAGGGGCGGGGCATGGGTCGCGGCATTAGGAAGGTTGGGAACCGCTGTTCTAGACTTATCTGAGTATCCAATTTGCAGAAAAATAAAGTGTCATGCTGCCTTCTATTTTAAAAATAATAATAATAACAATAAAGTGGTATTAGATAAGGCTATATTTCCAGTTTTAACAATGGGGGGGGAATATTTTACAAGTAACAATCTGCCCATCTTTTTGACAATAGTCAGATTCACACATCTAAAGCTACACATCCAAACAGTGTTATTTCAAAGTACAGCAGGTTTTGAGAAATTATCATAACAGTTGTCAACAACTTTAAGAATAACCAAGGACTGTAAAAAAGCAGAAACCGAAAATTCATACTAGCCACCTCATACAAGGAGAACCTCTACAAGATGTTCTATAGATGGCATTTCCCACCAACGAGGCTAGCTAAAATGGGCCCAAATCTTTCGTCCCTGGAAATGTAAAACAATACCAGGGACATAATACACATGTGGTGGGAATGCCAAAAAACACTTGAATTCTGGAACAAAATAAAACAATGGCTAGAAGAAATATTAATGGTAAAATTAGAACTAAAACCCGAACTCTTTTTACTGGGAATCACTATAGATAAATACGACAAAGGAACAATATATTTAATGTTACATATCTTGACTGCCGCAAGATTGGCTTTCGGCACAAAAATGGAAAAACAAAGATAACCCCACAGAAGAAGAGATATTGTATAAAATATTGTCTTGTGCAGAAGTGGACAGACTAACGATGGAGCTAAAAGATAAAAATGAGTCAGAATATTTTGAAATCTGGGATAAATTATACTATTGGTGGGAAAAGAGGAGTGTTGGGATTATGAACTAGCGATAAAAATTGGAGATATATAGAGTTTTATTGCATCAAAGAAGGATAATGGAATTAATATTGTACAAAAATGAAGATATATTTAGATACAGATAAAGATATATATTTAGGAAAAGAAGTAACTTAATGAAAATATGTAAACTGGACTACCCGTCATGTACTTGTCTTTCTGTTTTCTATGTTGGTTTGTTTTTAATTGTATTATAAATAAAAAACTTTTTATTTATTTATTTATTATTTACATTTCTATGCCGCCCAATTCCCAAAGGACTCTGGGTGGCTCACAACAGAAAGAAACATAAATAGAAAATTTAAAATTTAAACAGATTAAAAATACATTAAAAATTACATTCATCCACCATTCATGGGCCGACCTTGTCTCTCATCACCAGAGGTCAATGGCCCCAGGAAAAGGGGGGAAAAGCCAGGTCTTAACGGCTTTACGGAAGGCCAATAAGGTGGGGGTAGTACGGATCTCGGGAGGTAGCTGGTTCCAGAGATCTGGGGCCGCCACAGAGAAGGCTCTCCCCCGAGGGCCCGCCAGCCGGCACTGTTTAGCTGATGGGGCCTGGAGGAGACCGACCCTGTGGGTTATTATTTATAAAATAATAATAATAAAAAAGAATAACCAAGGACTGTAAAAAAAACAACTTGCATCCTCGGACATTCTTCCTTCCCAGGGAAGGCAGGGAGCTCCAGGGAGGAAAAAAAGATGGAGGCATCCACTAGTTACAAGTGTAAGATATCCAAAGGGTACAATAAAAGAAACTGATCCTGGAAGAATGCTTGAAAATGCAAGTTGGTGTTGTCCAGCTCTTGGTTATTGTTAAAGTTTTTAGCAGCACTTATGATCTCATAACCTGTCATACTTTCAAATAATACTGTTTGGATGTGTAGCTTTAGATTTGTCAATCTGATTATTGTCAGAAACATGGTCACATTTTCTCAAAAAATCTATAGAGGAAAGACCAGCTCTTCTTTTTTGTGACTCCAAAGGAAGATTTGGTCCAGGTGACATCAGAGCTTTTTCACAGAGGGCAGATCACGGAAGTGCCAGTGATAGCTGAGATATTTTGTTCTACCCAGGTAAAAGTAAAGTAAAAGAAAGTAAGTACAAAGAATCAGAAATGAAAGAATTATTACAGACCCTACCTTTGTGGAGTCCCAAATAGTTTTTTTTCCCCTCTGACCATTGGGGGGGGGGATCTCTTCCAGATTAGCAAAACCAATATTTCTCCTTCGTTTTCCACTGATACCAGAGGTGGGTTCCTGCCAGAGCTGCCTGGTACGCAACTCCGGTAGGGAGCGGCGGATTGCGCAACCACTCCGGAGCCCTCTCTGCCGGTCCACCCGACACATCACCACTTTTTTCAATGATTTTTGGGTGATTTTGCTTCTGCGCATGCGCAGAAGCAAAATCTCACCGAAATCTCTCTCTCTCTCACGTGTCCCCTTGTGAGATTTCGGTGCAATTTTGCTTCTGCGCATGTGCAGAAGCAAAATCGCGCAAGGAGCATGCACGTGTAGTGAGCGAGCGCCCCCCCGAAGCGTGGAGATGCGCGCGCATGGCTCCGGCAGTGACGTAAGTGAGCAACCCGCCCCTGACTGATACTGCTTGCCAAGGAAAAAAAACAGACATTAGACACAGGACATTAAGGACATTTTGCTTAGTCAGATACTGTAGAGAAGAATGTCTGCGTAGTCTATTACAAATTATGAGGCAAGGATGGACAAACTAGGATCTTATTTTAACCCTTTTGTGGTCTAAATTGGATTGGATTGTCAAATTTTCTATGGCAAACGACTCTAATTTCACATTGATTTCTGTTGGGGGAGTAAAAAAAAAGACATAACCTTCACAGTAGCAAAATAAACCCCAAATTAAAATTGTGTGGCCTTGGGCCACCAAAAATAATAGGTAAGAGTAAGAGAAGTACAATTCTTCAGATTTAAATTTTCTTGGCACACACAAACACACTCCGATGTCTTTGCTTCTATCCTCTGAATTCCCAAGGTGTCTGCTGAGGGAGGTACAGGAGGTACAGGGGGCCCATGATTAAATGTGTAATGGGACAATGTAACACAACATCTTCCCCTTTCATATTTGCATACGACATTGTAATGCTAGAATGAAATAGCAGAGATTGCATTCTGAGATTACAATATATGTTACAACATTTGGTATTGCTATAGTTAGGAAAGAATGCAGGCTTCATCTGTTGATTTATAGGAGTAAAGCAAGAGAGTTGCCATGTTTATATTTCAGATAAATTTAATCTTGCAGTGAAAACAAAGAATCTTTTGGAAACATATAGATTAACAAATCTGTTATATAATTGACTAAGTCAGCAAACATTTATAATACACCACGCTAATTTGTAACAGTTACATTTAAGCTTGTCTGATCTTTCAGGGGACCTGCTAAAAGCAGTTGTTTGTTTAGAAGATCTTAAAAGCCAACAACTAAAAGGAAAGGATTGATTAATTAATTGATTGATTGATTGATTAATTAATTAATTGGCTGTCCAATGCCATAGCATTCTGAGTGGCATCCACTATTAAATAAAAATAGCATGTTAGCAGTAAATAAAGACTAGTAGTAGTGGATAAAATTGTTGGGTTCTTTAACCTGGAATTTCATTCAGCAGAATCAAGTGGTTATGCACAGCAAACCACACCATTCAGCCCTTTTAACATCATGAACAATGCACGATTGCTTTCTTGTGAAGAAGCGTCATGGGAGCATGACAGCAGTGGGTTGCTCCCGGTTCAGACCGGTTCTTAGAACTGGTAGCGGCGGCAGTGGGAGGCTCCGCCCACCCACCCGGGATGCTTCTGCACATGCGCAGAACAGTTGCATGTGCACACAAGCGCATGCACGAACTGGTGGCGATCTAATTTAGGACCTACCACTGGAGCATGAGTTCTAGGTTTTATCAACAGACTGTTGATCTCCTGCAGAAACTGATGCAAGCATGAAAAGCAATATGATTCCAGACATTTCTGCTGAATCTGTTTATAAGCTCTCAGATCACCGAAAGTCAGTTCATCCCTGGGCCCAAATCTGAAATATGCTATTAAAATCTGTACAGCTCAGTGCGATCACATTAAAGTCCCTACACTATTATTAAAGTCATTGAAGTGATAGCAAACCTCATTGTACTTATAGACTTCCAGGGAGATGCAAGAAATTTCTGATTCAAAACATGTCACTCAAATGGGAAATTCTGCATTTCCCTATTTTCAGTGCCATCGTAAAATGTATTTTATTAAGATCAAATGCCATTTCCATTCCAGCTGTAATAGTCAGGCCTTCCAAGAACAGAGAATATTTCATTAATAATCAGAAATCAAAGAGATCTTTGAATTAATTTTAGGCAACATATACTGAACATTTGTACAGAATTCAGAAAATGCAAATCTATATATATATATGCACACATATGCACACCACAGAGAGAGAGAGACTGATATATTTGCAATATGTTAATATAATTTAGAGATCTTTGAGGGCTTGCACCAGAAGGCAAGACAAGAAGCAATGGATGGAAACTAATCAAGGAGAGAAGAAACATAGAACTAAGGAGAAATTTCTTGACAGTGAGAAATATTAACCTGTGGAATGGCTTGCCTTCAGAAGTTGTGGGTGCTCCATCACTGGAGGCTTTCAAGAAGAGCCTGGACAGTCACTTGTCTGGAATGGCATAGGGTTTCCTGCTTGAGCAGGGGGTTGGACAGAAGACATCCAAAGTCCTTTCCAACTCTGTTATTCTGTTAACTCAATCTATTTAAACTCAGATGCAACATTCCTGATGCAAAATTCCAATTCAGGCAGGAATATTACGATTGGCTTTATTATGGATATCCAAGCCAAAGAAAAGGGAAAGGGAAGGAAAAGGGAAAAGGGAAAAGGGAAAAGGGAAAGCAGAAAAGGGAAAAGGAAAGGAAAGGAAAGGAAAGGAAAGGAAAGGAAAGGAAAGGAAAGGAAAGGAAAGGAAAGGAAAGGAAAGAAGAAAAGAAGAAGAGAAGAAAAGAAGAAAAGAAGAATGAAAAAAGAGAAGAGAAGAGAAGAGAGGAGAGGAGAGGTGAGGAGGAGGAGAGAAGAGAAGAGAAGAGAAGAGAAGAGAAGAGAAGAGAAGAGAAGAGAAGAGAAGAGAAGAGAAGAGAAGAGAAGAGAAGAGAAGAGAAAAAATCAATCACTGAATAGATCAATCTAGAGTTCTCACTCAAAGTAGAAAGATCAGGCTAAAATTGTTATATTTTGGATACATTATTAACTTAGTTGGGAAACCTATAATGCTGGGAAAAGGGGAAGGAAAGAGAAGAAAATAAAAAAGTAGAATTTGATTGTAATGGTGATGGGTCACTGTTGGAAGACCAGAAGGGCCAGCGTTAGAGCTTCTTTGTCTATAATGTCACTGATTTGATGACATATAATCAATCAAACCATCTTATTTGTCTCTTGAGAAACCTATATACGGATCAAGAAGCAACAGTGAGAACTGGATACGGAACCACTGATTGGTTCAAAATTGGGAAAGGAGTCCGGCAAGGCTGTATACTGTTGCCCTGCCTATTTAACTTATATGCAGAGCACATCATGAGAAAGGCGGGGCTTGATGAATCACAAGTTGGAATTAAGATTGCCGGGAGAAATATCAACAACCTCAGATATGCAGAGGATACCACTCTAATAGCAGAAAGTGAAGAGGAACTAAAGAGCCTTTTGATGCAGGTGAAGGAGGAGAGTGCAAAAGCTGGCTTGAAACTTAACGTTAAGAAAACTAAGATCATGGGACCCGGCCCTCTCAATTCCTGGCAAATAGATGGGGAAGAAATGGAGGTAGTGACTGATTTTATTTTCCTGGGCTCCAAGATCACCGCAGATGGGGACTGCAGCCAAGAAATTAAAAGTCACTTGCTCCTGGGGAGGAAAGCCATGGGAAAGCTAGACAGCATACTAAAAAGCAGAGACATCACCCTGCCAACAAAAGTGCATATAGTCAAGGCTATGGTTTTCCCAGTTGCAATGTATGGCTGTGAAAGTTGGACCATAAAGAAGGCTGAGTGTCAAAGAATTGAGGCCTTTGAAACTATGGTGCTGGAGAAGACTCCTGCGAGTCCCTTGGACTGCAAGGTGAACAAACATTGCAGATCAACCCTGACTACTCTTTAGAAGAACAGATCCTGAAGATGAAACTCAAATACTTTGGCCACCTAGTGAGAAGGAAGGACTCACTGGAGAAGAGCCTAATGCTGGGAACGATCAAGCGCAAAAGAAGAAGGGGACGGCAGAGAATGAGGTGGCTGGATGGAGTCACTGAAGCAGTCGGCATGAGCTTAAATGGACTCCGGGGGATGGTAGAGGACAGAAAGGCCTGGAGGAACGTTGTCCATGGGGTCGCAATGGGTCGGACATGACTTTGCAACTAACAACAACAAGCAATCAAACAAGCAAATAAACCTTCCCCAAATAAGAATCAAATTTGGAGGGTTTTTTGTTGTATTTGTTGTTGTTTGGGTGATTCAAAAGCAACTCATGCCATACATTAGAACCATATACTATATCCTAAGAGAAAAACTAACAGGAACTCTGTGATATTATTTTATTTATTCATCTATTAAATTTAGAGTGGCATATTGGCCTAGAGCTGGAGTTCTCACCTCACAATCAGGAGATGGTGAGTTTGATCCTAAGTAGTGGCAGATATTTCTCTCTCTGGGTGCAATGAGTAATTGTCTGCTGAAAACTCCACATAGGCATCAGGAAGGACATCTGGCCAATAAATGCTTAAGATGCTGTTGGAAGTAATATTCTTCTGGGTTCAGTTCCAAGTGGGGAAAAAGAACACTGGATTCATGGAAGTTGCTTGGAAAGAAGGTTTTAATGGAGAACAAAGGAACAGGAGCACATGGCATGAGCTCCTGAACAGAAAATGTGGATCACATGTTTTCAGGTGTTGGGTCCAGAGAAAGGAAGGGGCAAAATGTTGGGAGTTCCTTGCTTTATACTCTCCCTTGGGCCCCACCTCTTAGTTTCCTGTTCCTGTGTATGTAATGCACTCCGATTGGTGGTCAGACCCCCAGGGGCATGCTGGGGCAACACTTGTGGGCTGTCCTGAATCCCAGGGGCATGGTTGATGGAATCTTACCAGGTCCCATGTGGTCTAATGAAAGGGCTTTGGGATTCCTATTATGGTTCTTTGTTATGTAGAAGATTGTAGCCGGGGTCCAGTCCTTAATGGCCCATTGACAAAGGTGGGAGGGAGCTGGCACATTGTCTTTTGTCTGCTTAAAAGCATGTTTCCAGGGATATTCTACTGTATATAAAATTCTGCCTTTTAATATTTCCTAGGATATTTCATTTTTCTAGGAGGGGGTGGGTGCTAACTTCCTACAATGTGTTCAGTTGTCCCAATTCCACGCCGATGCAAGTGATTACAGAGTCATTAAAAAAATCATTTATTAAATGTATATGCCACTTATCTCACTATTGAATAATTCTGGGTGACTTACAGTGTTATAAAATCAGTAATATAAAAAATTAAAATGCTGAACATTAAAAACAAGAGTATTGAAATTTAACAAAAGCTAGGTAAAACAGTTGAGACTCTAGAAAGAGTGCAGAGAAGAGCAACAAAAATGATTAGGGGACTGGAGGCTAAAACATATGAAGAACGGTTGCAGGAACTGGGTATGTCTAGTTTAATGAAAAGAAGGACCAGGGGTGACATGATAGCAGTGTTCCAATATCTCAGGGGTCGCCACAAAGAAGAGGGAGTCAAACTTTTCTCCAAGGCACCCGGGGGTAGAACAAGAAGCAATGGGTGGAAACTAATCAAGGAGAGAAGCAACTTAGAACTAAGGAGAAATTTCCTGACAGTTAGAACAATTAATCAGTGGAACAGCTTACCTCCAGAAGTTGTGAATGCTCCAACACTAGACATTTTTAAGAAGACGTTGGATAACCATCTGTCTGAAGTAGTGTAGGGTTTCCTGCGTAAGCAGGGGGTTGGACTAGAAGACCTCCAAGGTCCCTTCCAACTCTGTTATTATTATTATTATTATTATTATTAAATGCGGTGGAGATGGGATCTTCTTCTTGGTCTACTAACCATCTCCAGAGAGGGATGCCTCGATCAGGGCCCCAAGCCAATTGGCAGAGCCAGGTTTTCAATCCCTTTCTCAAGTCAAAAGAATGGGCCCAGATCTTACCTTGAGGTATATGGTTCAAGAGGGAAGGAGCCACAGCAGAAAAGGCTGTTCTTGAAAAACAAATGTCTCAACAAATGGTAATCCTTGCTTGGTATTAGCACTTTGGGGGATTTTATTTTTGCTTTGCTTTTATCTCTGTAGTTAGCTATGTGTTAAATGAAGCCCTAATTATTACTGTGGTCTGTCATATATTCATGTGGATTTTTCTCTGTTCAAAAGGCAAGAATGGAACCAATGGTCAAATGATAAGAAAACAATTGTGGCTCCATATTAGAAACAGGCATGCAGGTCCCATGATTGAACCCATTGCAAGGGTTAAGCAGGCACTAGAAAACTACTAGAAAGATTTCTTTGCTGAGCGTCACTATAGCTATCCATGGTGTATGTGTCAAATATTTGTCATACTATGACAAATGCAGATGTATCAGAAGGACAAAGAAAGTAGTGTAAGTAGAGTCCCTTCATTTCTTTTTCTTTTTTAACCAGAATGGGATGGTGCATGACCTAGAGTGCTCCAGTAATAAACAAAACGATCATTTTTGTTTCAGTTTACACAAGAGTTACTCATTTAATTCCTCGAACACAGTAAAAGCAATTTGGAAAATAGCACTGTATCATTACCAGACACAGTATGATTTGTTGGTTTCGAGTCACATTTATAGACATAAAAATGCTGATATGTAAAACCAAAACTATATTATGAGTCAATCAATTTGATCTGAAAAGAAACAAAAATTCTAACGATAGGTAGCTATAGAAATTGAACAAATCAGCACATTAATATTTTTCTTAGAAAAGGTATATAAATATAGCTTTTTCTTCTGGCACTTTTTAGTGACATTTAAAGTTAGAAAACAAATTAAGAAAATAGCATTTTGTTACTTAAGTTTAGAAGGTGGTGATATTTTTGACTGAAAGTTACTGAATATGTTGGTATTTGTATGTGAAGTTGAAGGTTTTTATAATGAGACAGAACTGTGTGTGTGTTTTTGTGTGTACATTTGTGTGTGTGTGTTCAAGCACAGAAAAATTATTTGGCTATTCAAACATATACAATTGTCAGTTCTTTAAGGTACATCAGACTAGAAAACCAAAATAATGCAGGCCAATATTATTTGTATTATAAAGACTGAGTAACAAAATCTTGCATGTCTGAATGTCTTTCCGTCTCCCTCCCTTCATGAGAACTAGGGAGGATGAAATATGAGATGTTTTCTCAGGTTACAGTTCTGCCCTGGATTCATGTTTCTTTTATCTGACTGTTGTCTTGGTAGGACTTCTCCTCATTTCCTTCAAGGCAATTAACATGCACATTCTCTTCCCATACAACCTAGGGGGTAACATTAAGTCAACAAAGAGTGACTGATCTAATTGTTGTTCACAGATAACTGAAGTCGTGGATCTAAGCTTCTCTATTCCATTACAGCATTTTGACAATTGCAATACACTGGTTGCATTTGTGAATAGGATCTAAAGCAAAGTCAAAACAATATGTTCAATGTTCAAAATTCTGCTCTCTAATTCAGGAAAGAACGCACAAATGTTTCAAGGGCAAATTAGAAGGGACACACTAGAATAGTTGGCTTGTCAACATAACTCTTTTTTCATCATAAAATTCATGTCTGATGAGAGGTAAAACAAATTTTATATATCCATTTTAAAGCAGGAACTGAAGATATTAAAATAACGCTGAAGTAAGGCGAGTAATATATATGCTCTGAGACATCGCAAATGCAAGTTCAAGATGTAAATGTGAATTTTGAAGGCTGGAGATGTTTCCAGTGATTCATATGCTCATTAAGTCACACATTATTTCTACTCTCTGAAGTCCTAGCTTATCATGACTCCAGAATAATTTGGTGATATTAACTGCGCTCTATGTATTGCTCATATAACAGACTGTTCTTTATCATTTATCATTCTCCTGCCTTATTTGGAGGTGATCTCTGAATAGCTCCCTTCAGATTTTATTCTAATGACCCTTGATCAGGGATATTACCTAGAATAGTTAGTGGCACCTTGCATTTTCCCAGAGTCAGCAGACTATGAATATGTCTTTTTTTTAAAAAAACCAAAATTCAATAGAAGAATTTTTTTCTGGGAAATTCACAAGGTTTAACAAAAGAGAATGAATCAAATTACATACTGTATGCATTAAGGAGAATGAGACCAACACAGATCCCATTTCAGAAAGAAAACAGCATTTCATGGGAAGATTCAGAATCCTGTAATGGGAAAGGAATATACTACAAAGAATTTGCTATGTCAGTTTTTTATACATCTGGATGTCTTTAAATACTCCAGAATTTGAACTTAGTCTGGTCTGCTCAAGGTAGTTGCTTTAAAATCTGGCTCATGGAAATAATTTGTATATTATGTCCTGTGGTAAACAAGCAGAAATCACTAAAAACAGCAGAGAACTTGGAGCTTAGCCAATCAGCTCAAGGCAGCAGTTTGGGAATTGACTCATTAGGATAATCTCTGCATGTGTTATATTCTGGGAACTGAACAGAATTCCCTGTGGGCAGCAAAGAACTTGAACACTGGGCAGATCTGCTCTTTCAATTTGGGATTACCCATATTTTCTATGAATGAAGACATTGGTTGTATTTATTTATTCATTTCATTTAATTATTCACTTGAAAGTGACACTTGTTTATCCCTAGTCTATCAAAAATGCATCTGAAACTTCTATTCGCTAGCTTTTATTCCAAACTACTTATTTGTGTTATGAGTCATCTTAAGCTTTTTGAAGGGAATGGTATCCAGCATTTTGTTCTGATTTAGTAGCAGCTCTAGCTCAAACTGGCTTTTGTGTCCTGTACCCTTTCCTCCAGAACAGACAGAGGTGGTCACTATCTTGGGCAGCCACATTGTCCTGGTCTGCAGCTGTGTCGGGGTTTGTTTTTTGCTTTTTGTTTGGAATCTTGAGATTGATCTAATGGTGGACTACTAAAAAAAAGTATCATTCAATCCTTTCATCTCCTCATGAGCATCCTTTTGATTTCTGCCCTGGGTGAAGCATGTTCTCCTTTGCTTTGTCATCCCCTACCCATCAAACTTTATTTTCTTTTCTTCTCTTCTCTCTTCTCTATCTTTCTTTGTTTCTCATACCTAAGTTGCAATTTAAAAATGTTGCTACCAAGCACTGGTAGATTTGATCATACAGCAACTAGTCAGTGAAACTTGTCTTTTGTATATGGATGGGAAGGGTAAAAGAAGAACTGAATCAAATGCACAAGAATAGAATAAGTGGTACCTTGCTCAATAGCGGTAACTGGAATCTAGGAGTCCCAGTGGGCAACCACTTAAATATGAGCCAGAAGTATGCTACAGTTGCCCCCTCCCCCCAAAAAAACCAATGCAGTCCTGTGTTGCATCAACAGAAAGATAGCATCAAGATCCAAGATGAGGTGTTAGTGCTGCTTTATACTCCACTGATGAGACCACATTTGGAATACTTGGAATAGTTTTGATTACCATGATACAAAAAAAGATGTTGAGACTCTAGAAGCAGTACAGAGAAGATCAAGAAAGATGATTAGGAGACAGGAAGCTAAAATATGAAGAATGGTTGCAAGACCTGGGAATGTTTAGTCTAACATAGAGAAGGACAGGGAATGACATGATAGCAATATTCCAATATTTGAGAGGCTGTTACAAAGAAAAAGAGGTCAACCTATTCTCCAAAGCGCCTGAAGGCAGGATAAGAAGTAACAGATGGAAAGTTATCAAAGAGAGACCCAACCTAGAAATAAAGAAAAAAAATACTGATGGTGAGAACAATTAATCAGTGAAATGGCTTGCCTCCAGAAGTTATGGAGGCTCCATCACTGGAGGTTTTAAAGCAGAGATTGGACAACTGTTTGTCTGGAATGCTATAGTTGAAAGGGTCGTGGTTGATCAGGGAGATTGGAATAGGACCTCCAAAATCTCTTCCAAGTCTTTCTCCATAGTGGGCGGAGCTAGCCTCCAAGAGTGGGTTAAATCTGCCCCCTAGCCAATAGGACCGAGTCTTAAAAAAGGTATAAATAGTGCCCTCTCAGATTGGCACTCCCTCTTTTAATCTCGGTCCGTAGCCAAAGGGCATTGTGCTTTTTCCTGTGCTTGGAGGCTAGTTCCACCGTTGCTGATCTTAACTTCCTGATTGCTGTTTACCTCGTGAGTGACATTCTGCGTAATTCCAAAGTCTCCCCTGACTGACAGCTGTCATCCAGGGTTGAGCGCGGCATGGGCAGCTGCCCAGCTGCATAAACGGCCCTGACAGCCAGCTAGGGCTTCAGGGCGAACTAAACGGAGGCCCTTTACCATCACCGGCCACCCTTGCTATTTGTCTGGGGGGAAAAGTCAGAAGAAATCCTCAAAGCCGATAAAGGCCTTTTCCACCCCTCCGGCTGGAGGCCGATCCTCCCACAGCCTTTTCTGCGAACTGTGCTGCTGCCGGCCGCCCCAAGCAGAGCCCTTCTCTGCCAGGCCTACCTCTCTCTCTCTCCCTCTCTCTCGCTGCGGTTGCCTCAGCCGTCAAGCCGGCAGGCCTAAATCCGTCGCCCGAGCCTCTCTGTCTTGGCGGGAACGGCCGTTTGCGAATTAGTCGCTGACGTCACAGCGGCCATTTTGAATTCCCCAAACCGGCTCTCCTGATTGGCTGCACTACTCGTCATCAGTTGCCAGGCAGATTCGGCTCTCCTGATTGGCTGCTTTACTCGTCATCAGTTGCCGGGCAGATTCGGATCTCCTGATTGGCTGCTCTACTCGTCATCAGTTGCCGGGCAGATTCCACGATCGAGTAAAGAGCCCACGCATGCGCAGTGGGCTCTAGCTCTCGAGACAAGTGCTACGAAGCTACAGAGAGGGAGGAAATCGTACGAGGAGCAGCTAAATAAATAAAATAACTGGTCGGAAATCGCTGGCATGGCTGAGGGGGCTCACAGGCAGGGCAAAGCCAAGTCTAAGTCATCCAGGCCTTGCCCTACCGAAGGATCAAAGGAGGATTCTTCTCTGCCACGTGCCACCAATGAGCAGATCCCCCCTCACATCACCCCCCCCCTAAAACCAAGAAGCCTTCAAAAACGGCTTCAAAAGGGGAGGGGCACAAAGACTCCTCCAGATCCACATCAGGGGGCACACTTGCGGGTTCCCCCTCCCCAGGACATCAGCCCGTGGCCCGGGGGATGCAACACCTCATTACCTGCCACAAGGGGCGGGGCAGCCTTGCTCACCTGAAGATGTCTCCCTGGACAACCCGGGTGTTCATCTCGAGGAAGGGGACGTTTGGGGGGCTCGCTGTTCCCAGAGTCGCTCCTCTCACCGTAGAGTCACATCAGCGACTCACAATGACCCACTGGACGATCCGGCTGTCCAACAGAGAATGGATGACGCCATTAAGCGGGGGATTGAGGCCGCTGTCAAGGCCATGGCTCACTCCTCCCAGAGCCGTCCTCCCCCCAGAGCTGTCTCACCTCCGCCCGTCCCTGAGCCTGCAACCATCGAGGACATGGAGGATGATGACTATTCCGTCCACAGCTCCCCCATCCCGGCCGGAGACCTGGACAAGGAGGAAGGGGAAATTGACGAGGGCCAAGGGGGATGCGATCCTCCCCATCCGCAGCTGTCAGAGGACGAGGACCTGGCTCCCGAACCTTCTACATCTACCTCCCTCTTCCACCCCAGCCTTTTTCGTTCCCTGCTCCATAAGGCCAGGGCCACGGCCAACATCCCACCATCGGCCTCTGACCCTCAAACTTCGGCGGTTCAGGGTGATCCCATATTTGGCGAAGCCTCAACCTCTTCCGCCGAGGTAATCCCGACGCCAAACCTCTTTGTTGATGCCATAACAAAGCAGTGGCTTACGCCCACCTCGGGGCCTGCACCTAACGCTCAAGACAAGAGGTATTTCAACATATCATCTCACCTGGCGCAACATCTTCCAGTTCCGGCTGTCGACCCTCCCGTGTTGGCGCTCTATTCGAATGCTCCAGTTCCCGGGGAGCCAGATGACCTCCTTCGTCCGGAGGAACGTCGGACGGAATCCATTCTACAGAAAACCCACCAGGCGGCGGCCTGGGCGGTTAGAGCCTCGACTACAACGTCGTTTTTTTGCCGCACTTCTTTGAAGTGGTTACATGGTCTCCAGGACCATATACCACAAGCCGACACAAGGGCTCACCAGGATATTCAGAAATTAATTGCAGCGGCCCAATTTACCTCTGACTCCGCGCTCCAGGCTGGTCGTTTCGCGGCCAGGGCAATGGGAACGGCGGTAGTGGCCAGGCGCATGCACTGGCTCCGCGGCTGGTCAGCCGATTTGCGGCATAAGTGGAAACTGGCTGCGGCCCCGATTTCTGGTCAGTCCCTGTTTGGCCCGGCCCTAGACCGGATCGCTACGGAAACCAAAGATAAGAGGAAAATCCTTCCCTCTTACAATAAAAAGTCCCAAAATAAGGCCCCTCCCTACCGGCGAGGCTCCAGGCCTTCTGAGACCCTATACAATAGGTACCAGGGATCCTACTCTTCTGGGCAAGGGCAGTACGGGGCACCCCAAGGGCAATATGGGGCTTCCCAGGGTTCCTATGCCCCGCGGCAGCGCTCCGCTGCTGACAGGCCATACCGGGGCGGGCAATCAAAATGGCCCTTTAGAGGAGCTGGTGGTCGCCCTTACCGCCGGTATAAGTAGACCCGACTCGATCCCTCCCATTGGGGGTCGACTGGCATCCTTTGCCAGTCGGTGGGAGGAAATCACCAATGACGCATGGGTTTTGCAAACCCTGTCGACAGGACTGTACCTGGAATTTATTTCCACCCCTCCGAGGTTTTTCTTACGCTGCCCCTTGTCTTCAAACATTTCCAAACGGGTCCTCGTAGATCAGGCCATCCAGCACCTACTGGATATTAGAGCCATCCAGCGAGTGCCTGAGGACCAGCAGGGGCAAGGCTTTTATTCCATCTTGTTTGTGGTTCCGAAATCCTTGGGTGGGTGGAGAGCGATTCTCGATCTGAAACGCCTGAACAGATATGTGAGGTACAGAAAATTCAAAATGCACACCCTGCAATCAATTTTGGCAGGAATTAGGCGTGGCGATTTTCTCGCCTCAATTGACCTCACGGAGGCCTACCTCCACATTCCTATTCATCCTTCTCACCGCCAGTTCCTCAGATTTTGCTATGCAGGGGTGCATTATGAATACCAGGCACTACCCTTCGGCCTGTCTTCAGCGCCAAGGGTATTCACCAAGGTTTTGGCCGCCTTGACCGCCCACCTTAGGGCTCTTCCCATGCGTGTTCAGTGTTACCTGGACGACATTCTCATCCAGTCCTCTTCCCTGTCCCAGGCTCAGCAGGATGTCCAGGTTACCCTCAATACACTTGAGCACCACGGGTTTCTCGTTAATTTGGGAAAGAGCCAACTGTCCCCCTCTACCAGGGTCACCCACCTGGGGGCCATCATTGACTCTCTGGAGTGCAGGGTCTACCTGTCCCAGGAACGGAGAGACAGCATATTGGAATTAGTCCAGCATGTTCTGGCTCAAACAAGGGTTCCCCTGAACCAGCTGTCTTCCCTCCTGGGGAAAATGATTTCGGCTATACACATCGTCCCGTGGGCTCATCTGCACTCCAGAGACCTTCAATGGTTTCTTCTCCCCTTTCAGCGGGCAAATCGCAGCCACTCCCCCGCGAGGGTCAGGATGCCAGTGTCGGCGAGGAAATCACTCCGGTGGTGGACTTCGCCCGCCCTGAGCGAGGGCTCCGACTTCATGGAGCCACAGAGACTCACGTTGACGACCGACGCCAGCACCACGGGCTGGGGGGCCCACACCGAATCCCTCGTCGCCCAGGGCACCTGGTCCAGGGCAGAGCGCTCCCTTCCGATCAATTTGCTAGAGCTCAGGGCGGTCAGGTTGGCCCTTGCGCATTTTCAACCTCACCTGGTGGGCAGTCACATCTTGGTCCTAACGGACAACGTAACTACGAAAGCCCACATAAATCGACAGGGGGGAACCTTCTCCAGGGCCCTCATGTCCGAAGCGATGACCCTGGGGCTCTGGGCAGAGCGGCATCTCCGATCCATCACTGCGGAGCACATCTCCGGGGTGAGCAACACCACGGCGGACTGGCTCAGCCGGAATGTCATCGACCCGGCAGAGTGGTCCCTGCACCCGGACATTTTCCATCAAATAGTGGACCGCTTTGGACTGCCAGCCGTGGATCTGTTCGCCACCCCGGAAAACGCCAAGCTTCCCAGGTTCGTGACCAGGTTCCGAACTCCGGGCGCGGAGGACAGGGACGCTCTTCGTTGTCAATGGCCACAGGAATTGCTGTACGCTTTTCCCCCCCTCCCGCTGATCCCGCAGGTCATCCGGAGGGTCCTGAGGCTGAAAGCAGAAGTCATCCTCCTGGCCCCACACTGGCCCCGGCGGACCTGGTTCGCGGACCTTATGTCCCTGTCCGCATCACCTCCCTGGCGGATCCCGCTGACAGAGTGGTCGCTTGCCCAGGGGTCAGTGCAGCATCCAGAGCTGCACTGGCTACAACTGACCGCCTGGCGCTTGAGCGGCTCACTCTGCAACACCGCCTAGTTCCGGACGACCTCTCTGAAATCATGTTGGCCTCCAGACGGCCGTCGATGGAGCGGATTTATTCGGTTACCTGGCGCACCTTTTGTGGCTGGTGCACGCAGGTGGGTTATTCTCCTCTTGATCTTTCAATCATTAATATCATCCAGTTTCTGCGGCAGGGGCTCGCCAAGGGTCTGTCTCCCAACACCTTGCGCAGACAGGTTGCAGCGCTTTCGACGGTGTTGTCCTGCCCACACCTGGACTCGCTGGCTGCTCACCCTCTCTTGAAGCAGTTCCTTAAGGGGGTCACTAACCTGTGCCCACCAGTGGTGCATCGTTTCCCCACGTGGGACCTTTCCAAGGTTCTCTCGGCCCTAACGGTTGCCCCCTTTGAACCGTTGGACTCTGTTCCCTTGTCACACCTTTCCTTCAAGGTGGCGTTCCTCGTCGCAATCACCTCAGCGCGCAGGATATCTGAACTCGCAGCCCTGTCCGTGCGCGCAGACCTGTGTACCTTCCACAGCGACAGGGTTGTTCTTCTATTGGACCCGGCCTTCACGCCCAAGGTGAACACGCCGTTTCATAGGGCGCAGGAGGTCATCTTACCGGCCTTTTTTCAAAATCCATCCACGGACTCTGAGCGCGCTTGGCACATGCTGGACGTTAAGCGAGCTCTTAACATTTACCTCTGCCGGACGCTTCCTTTGCGGCGAACGGAGACTTTATTTGTGACTTTTCGCCCCTCTACTCAGGGTCGCAAGGCGTCTTCAGCGACAATTGGCCGATGGATCCGGGCGGCCATCTCCTTGGCCTATAAACACATGGCACTACCTAAGCCCTCGGGTCTCACGGCACACTCCACCCGCAGCGCAGCGACCTCTGCAGCGTGGAATGCTAGGGTCCCTATCCTCGAGGTCTGTAGGGCGGCCACCTGGTCCTCCCTTACTCCCTTCATCCGCCATTACAAACTAGACGTTTATGCTTCGGAGGAGGCGGATTTTGGCAGGCGGGTGCTGGAGACAGGGGTGACATCGAGTTCTCTTCCCAGACAGGACGATTGATCCCGCCCTAGGGACGCCAGCTTTGGTATGTCCCACTCTTGGAGGCTAGCTCCGCCCACTATGGAGAAGGGACGTTGGTACTCACCTGTGAGACGTCCTTTCTCGTAGGGCGGAGCTAGCCTCCAAGTCCCTCCCATTGGGGCTGGCTGGGCGCTATACGGCTATCTGGTGTATATAGTTCTTCTCTTGTATGCAATGATTCACATGTATATAGTTACTTATTCTGAGCTGTGTCTCATGTACATAATTCCTTTTCTCTGCGATAAGTCTGTACATAGTTAATAAATTGTCTGTTTGTTTTGGAAAAAGCACATCGAGTCTGTCTTGATCCCTCGATTAAAAGAGGGAGTGCCAATCTGAGAGGGCACTATTTATACCTTTTTTAAGACTCGGTCCTATTGGCTAGGGGGCAGATTTAACCCACTCTTGGAGGCTAGCTCCGCCCTACGAGAAAGGACGTCTCACAGGTGAGTACCAACGTCCCGTTCTTCTGTTATTCTTCTGATGCCTGTAGTTATCAGGCTCCAAAACCCAAGAAAAACATGCTGAGTTTCTTCAAAACATTTTCCTTTATTGTTCACCTATAGACAGAAATCTTGCCAAACAAAACTCATCAAATATACTAAATATACTATAAATTAAATATACTGTATATTCTGAACATTTCTATGGAGAAGGTGCCTTGACCCTCTTCCTCACAACCAAACTACCAATTTTGCTGTCTCTTGGCTTTTTGGAATTCAGCCCCTCCCTCCTGGGAATGCAGCCTAAATTCCACCACATCAGTCCAGACTGAGCATCTTTTGTCAAGCTACTGAAATCCTGACTGGAATTTCAAGTTGACCTAGGAAGCCCTATCCTGTATATAATTTATTTATTTATTAAATTCCTGGTGATACTCTTGAAGGGCTAGTTGGTTACACTTTCTCTTCTGGTGGGAATGTTCAATATAAGAGACATTTTGGAATTTGCAATATTGAAAGGAAAGTCTACATTAGATAACAATGAAAGGTTTTTTTCCCCTCATCATTTTGAAAATGGTTAATAAATTGTAGCATGGAATTATGTTTTAAAGTGTAGGGAGAACCCCCCATATTCCTGCTTTAATATAAGAAAGCCCCATATTAGCAAAGAAATCACCCCTTCTCCCAAAGAGAAAAGGTTTCCCTGAAGTAAAACCACTCACATCTCTTCACCATTGGAAAGTGCTCAAGCAAGTCTCCTCAGAGGCTAAGTTTATGAATGAAATACCTTGAATCCATTCAAGTGACTGGAGAACTCCACTCAAGTGGCTTGCCCTTGTGAATGGATATTTAGTTTCCATTCACTAAGACAAACTATTTCATTCATAAACCAAATGCCTTCAGCTACAGCCTCCACAGAAGGCTAGAACTGATCGGATTAAAAGCAGAGAGACAAAGTCATCAAAAATCTATATTTCCCCCCCCCCCCAGCTCCAAGGACAGAGCACAACCTCTCCGCCACAATAGGAGTCAGGCAACAATGATTAGAATATTAAAAGACACGCTCTTGTACAGATTAAGCTGCATTTTGCAATGAAGCTGGACATGTAAATCACAAAGCCCCCAAATCATATAAAAACTCATCTACTCTCCAGATCAAGTGTCCTAGAACTGATTGTTGTGTCACTTTGCTTCTGAACTTGAATAAAGGGACTTCCTTTCCAGCAGCTGGCTTCAGGCCTCTATTTCACCAAAAGCAACAATTTATTTATTTATTTATTTATTTATTTATTTATTTATTTATTTATTTATTTATTTATTTATTTATTTATTTATTTATTTATTTGTTTGTTTGTTTGTTTGTTTGTTTGTTTGTTTGTTTGTTTGTTTGTTTACTGCCTCATAGTGCAAGCACTCTCTAAGCGGTTTACACCATTAAGCAATGTATATATTTACATTGCCCCCAACAATCTGGGTCCTCATTTTACCTACCTCGGAAGGATGGAAGGCTGAGTCAACCCTGAGCCGGTGAGATTTGAACCGCTGAACTGCTGATCACAGTCAGCTAAAGTAGCCTGCAGTACTGCACTCTAACTGCTGCGCCACCTCTGCTCATTTTTGTTTGTTCTCTCGAGAAGCGAGCCCATTTTCTTCCAACAAAAGCAATTGCATCAGGTAGCAGTGTTCTACATAGCAAATAATTGGAAATCTGTGAGTGTTTAAATAGCAATGACACATTTGATTATGTACAACCCCAGTATATGTGTAATAACAAGAAATCTTAATTCTAACAATAAATTGTATGCAACCTCCATTTATTATGTATCAGCCCATTAAAATTCTGATTAAGGTCTTCTAAATGTACTTGTATTTTTTCTAACCAGGGCTAATAAATACATTCACACACTATATCTTAATTATTATATTTATTACCGTACCATACCATACCATACCATACCATACCATACCATACCATACCATACCATACCATACCATACCATACCATACCATACCATACCATACCATATTATTACATTATTATAATTATTAATTACCTTAACATTGCATCCATTTTTGATTAATGAAGATTCTTTGGTTAATTTTCTTTCACTGTCCTTCCAATGTCCCTATTAAGATTTTAATCAATGTTTTGTTTTTGTTTTTGTTATTTCAATATTGATTTTTTGTTTTTGTGCTTATTTTTATTTTTTGCTCAAAACAGAATATAATGCTACAGAGAGGGAGAGAGACATTTTATATAACAGTCAAAATCATTACAAAATCCTGAGAAATTATTTTTCTGAATTGTAGTCTTTATCAAATCCATATATTTATATGGATTTTTGGAGAAATTAAAAACAAAAGCAAAAATGTCCTAACTTCTGACAAATATTTAGCCTGATGGTTTACAAACAGTCATCATCGATAATAGCTTGTTGTAGTGTTAGAAACCCACGGCCTTCTAACAATTCTTACAATTCTTACAATTCACTTACTGAATGAATGAATGAATGAATGTTATTGATTAGCCCTGATTAGTATTGCTATGTCTATCTGTCCATCAATCCATCCATCATCATCTATCTATCTATCTATCTATCTATCTATCTATCTATCTATCTATCTATCTATCTATCTATCTATCTATCTATCTATCTATCTATCTATCTAGCTATCTAGCTATCTAGCTATCTATCTATCTAGCTATCTAGCTATCTAGCTATCTAGCTATCTAGCTATCTAGCTATCTAGCTATCTAGCTATCTAGCTAGCTATCAGCTAGCTATTAGCTATCAGCTAGCTATTAGCTATCTACCTATCTATCTTATTGTCTTGACTTTGCCCTTTGTCTATGAATCTATAACTGCCCTGTTGAGCTTGTTGCAGTCAGACTGGTTACAGCTCTGTAACCATCTATATTTGGCTCCTACTTCCAGGTTAATGCTATTTTGTTCTTTTTCAGTGCTTCTATGCCTCTCATCCTTTTTTTCTTTTTGGTTGTCATTTTTTGTTTGGTGGCATACTCTGTCCTATTAAATTATGTGGCCTCTTGTTCCCTGAGTTTTAGTTATGCCTGTTTTATTGGTTTCTCTTGAGGTATTTTGATTTCAATTTAGCAATGTAAAAGTCTTTCCTTTCCTTTTGCCATTTTGTGAGACAAGCTTGCATTCAGAACACATCCTGATCGTATTTAGCATTGTACTTAACATATTTAACATTCCTGCCAATATTTTCCAGTCTTTACCTTTCTGTCAAACGTCAGCTTTTAGTTTTGATTTTATCGAAGGCTTGCAAGCTAAGACACATTTTCCTCTATTAAAGAACTTTTTCCTTTTTATTCATTTTATTCTTTATTAGGAATAAAAATTATCCTTTCTAACCATTTGCACCTCGAGACTGTGTAGGTGATGCTTATCTTTTCTTAATTGTAAAGTACTGTCAGTGACCTAGATAGAAAAGTGGAATCTTCCTATATCCTTTTTGGATAACAGGTTCTGTTCCTCAGGGGGAAAGAAAAAAAAGAAAATAATTTTTCTTTTCTGTGCTTGGTGCTAATCATATCTCTCATTATTTCTAAATTGATTGTAATCATTGCCACAGCATGAGCAGGTATGACTGAAACAGCTCTGATATGCCCTTATCAGGCCACATTCTATAAGATTGCATTAGTGGAGGCAAGTGCAGGTGAGTCATGCATTTATTTATTTAAACATTAAAACCAGAAATGATTGTGTTCCAATACAAATTCCTCCTCCACGAACCTATTTGTGGCATTATTTTGTTGCAGTATTACTACTTTGGCAGCATTGCGACTAGCGGTGGATCCCTCGTGGCAAAAACACCTGCAGAAGAGATCAGTGGGGAGTAACTATAGAAGAAGAGTGGCATCATTACAATCACATCATCACAACGCACAGTGCTGGCATGGTGATGTTACTGCAAGATGCCTCTGGTCCTATAGATTCCCTTAGAGCAGGGGTGTCAAACTCACAGCATCAAGTTGCCATCACGTGACTTATTGTGACTTCCCCCCCCCTTCGCTAAACCTGTTGTGGGCGTGACACATCCAGCCCATGGGTGCGAGTTTGACACCTCTGCCCTAGATCCTTACATTCCTTTCATTTCTTCAGAACAAGCACAAAATTAGAGTGGATGTCACATAGAATTCATGGCACTGCTTGAAACACAGTAAGAAACCTATACCTGACTCACAGTATTGTCTTCACACCTTCAGCATTGGATCCTTAAATTGCTAGATTATATTAAATTCTGGACAACATGTATGCCTTGCCATAGAATCAATATAAGAATTTATCATTTGTCAATTTCTCTATTTTTGGGCATTAAAATGTTCTTTCCATAATGACAAAGGGATTTTAGAGAGGCAATAGATTTAGAAAACAATCCTCTAGAAAAGCTGTTCCCTAAAACTAATTACCTAATGCCAAGATGGTTCTCAAATACTTACCATTAGTTTTACTTTCATTTTTGTCAGTCATTTAGATAAACTAATTATGTGTCATCAAAAGTCAATTCAGTTTCTAATTAACCTAATGACTAACGCTTACCAAGTGAACAATAAGTACATCAAGTGCATTAACTATTGCTTTTGAGCTTTTACAAACTAATGGAATTTAATCAATGAACAATTAGAATACTTCCATCTCAATTACACTTCCCTTGAAAATTCGCAATAGGCATGTTCATATTACATTTTTTTCGCCCATCAACCGTACCCCAATGAAATAAACTATCAGTTCCTATCATTTGTGATAAAAGGTTAAAAAGCTGTTCTAATTAAAAGACAAAAGACAAAAATAATTAAAAGACACACAACTTAAAAAATGCAATTTTGCTGAAGAATGTTTCATATAGACGTCGTTTGGCTAAGCTGTGATTCTTAGAATTTACCAGGTGTCACAAGGATTATTGGTAGGCGCTGGGAGTAACACCTGGTCAAGCTTCTTGGGGTAGAAGTCAAGAGACATAAGGGTTAATTAGTACATTTGAGAGACCATGGTGACCATAGGCTAAACTGCAAAGAAACACACACACAAACACACACAAACACACACACACACACACACAGAGAGAGAGAGAGAGAGAGAGAGAGAGAGAGAGAGAGAGAGAGAGAGAGAGAGAGAGAGAGAGAGAGACAGAGAGACAGAGAGAGACAGAGAGACAGATTGTGTTATAAATTCTACTTTCAATCCATCCTATGAAGGAACTATTCTAATTTTGTCACCCGAGTTGCCTATCAAACTTGCTTTTAGTGAAAGCCCTATTTTAAATAGTCAGCCATGATCTCCTTAGACTTGGTTTTTTTTTTGTGTGCCTTAGCTTTTACACCGAGTTTCATTGCAAACTCCTAGCTCCTGGCTCACTTTCCACAGTTAACCACAATTCACTCCAAGCAGAAATACCAAGTCAAGCAAATAAAATTATACTCTGTGGATAACTTTTTGACATCATAGATTACATATATTTAAGATTTTATTTCCCGTGTACTCTAGCATTTTTAAGGACTTCAGTTTTTAAAGGTTTTTTTTCTCAAATCTGTGGGATCATTATATTCTTCTCTATAATCTAGATGATTTGACAATAGTAGCAAGTTGTGAAGCATATGGAATCGATAATATTATTTTAAATAGCCCCAAGCATCAACTAATACAAGCTTAGTTTTAATGGGAACTAGTAGATGATCTTGACTTCTTATTATAAATTTACTTTGGCCAAAGAAATTAAAATTCTGTGCTGGGCCATATAAAAATAGAAAGAGGAGAAAACATGTATAGCCTCAGAGATTGCATGATTTTTCATATTTTCTGAAGAGATTATCTCTCACCTAGCAAGAATGCTATGTGCTCCTCACAGTATTTGGCAGAGGTAATATAATTATTATATGTTATTTTATTTTTAAAGTTCTATCACTAGTTTCATTATTAATCTTTTTTAAACAATGAGGTAAAAATAATAGAATATCCTCTAACATTGGAGAACCATTTGTATGCTGTAAAAATATTCTCTACTTTGGGCAAATTCTCAGGGGGAACAGAAAACTGAATATCTATTACGAGATTTGGCAGCCTCCATTCCCTGTTTTCTTGTTATTAATATAGTTTCCGTGTTGCTTTAATAACTGTGTAGTGATCCCCCATAATAACCCAATGAGATGCCATATTTTTCTATAATGTTTCCATTAGAACTATCTGATGTCTAGAATAATTCTAGAAGCATAGGAAGAAAAAAAGATGGTAGTCTTAATGAAAAGGCAACTTTTTCAACAATGTCTCAGTAGAACAATACAATATTATGATATGCAGTTTTGTTTTGACTAAAATACATCCATCTGCCAGCTTGATTATTACAGCCACATTGTGCAACCTGGTACCATATTTGTGCTGTCAGCTAATTCCACATGTGGGAAAATACTAGAATACTAAATACTAGAATTAAGAAGTTTAAATGAGGGAGATGTTTCTCAAAACAAGAAATGGATGGTAGAGATGTCTGCAGAATCCTTTGGTTTTGTTAAAATAACACTGCAAGTCTGTTAAAATTTATTGCCACCCAACTCTGTTTGATTCTGAATGACATACAAAAGTAAAAAGAAAAAGAAAAGAAAACAATTAGAAAAATTAAACAGGATGATATCAGGATGCAAGCACCACTCCTTATATAAATGTTTATCATGATACATTTTAAAAAGCAGTGGAACTGATGTCCATTTTGATTTCTAAATAAAGTATGTCAGTGTATGTATGTGAAGAATTTAAAGATTTAGTTCAAAAAATGAAGAGTAACATTTGTATGCTTGTATTTGTTTTTGTTTTAATCTTGAATCCTGTTGTGGGCCGCCAGCGGCCCATGCAGCTGGTAGCTGATTCAGACAGCGAAGAGGCTGATGTGGTGATGTGCCAGCGGCCTGTGCAGCTGGCATCCAAGTCGGACAGTGAGGAGGCTGGAGAGGATTCGGTGCCAGAGGAAGAAGAGGAGGAGCCTATTCTCAATGCACGGACATGCAGAGCTGCCAAAAGGCAGGAATGGTTCCTCAGGAGGAGGTCTCCTTGAGAGTAAGGCTTGGGGCTAACTGGCCACTCCCCTAGCCTATTTAAGGGATGACAACGAAGGAGTCAATTTGCAGGCAACAACGTCGTTCATATTCCTTCGTGTCTTGACTCCAGAAACGTCTGATCGGCTCTTGTTCTCTCTCTTGACATTTTTCCTGCAAATTGCTTCTGGGCATTTTGCCAACCACCATAAGATTGTTGTTATCTACAAGACTGTTTACTCAGAATTGAGTTATTATTTCGTGGACTCGTGCTGGCTGTTAATGAAGTTGAATTAACAGCCGGTGTTCAGAAAAGACTGCTTTAAACTACTAAGAAAGCTCATCAGTAGTCCTTAATTAGTAAACTAAGGTTTGTACAGACTTTGTGTGTGCTGCATTCTTTGTGGTCCATAACTGGGGCAGAACAAATCCCTGCATAAATAATCTCTATATAACCTTCCCTGTGACAAAAACAACAGAGTTAAGCAGAGGGTAGGAGAAAGGATTGTTACCAATTTTCCTAATAAATGTCATATCTCCCATAAGTTTTCTATTTGTTTATGACATTTTTAAAGAGCACACTGCAGGTACATAGGTAATTTCAGTGCCTACACATCTATTAGCCAAAAGACGAAATCTGAATTAGATTTACTTGTTATTAACTGCCTTATTTCTCTGTAAATCAAACAGCTTGCTCTCTCACTTACCTTCTTTTTCCCTATATGTAATATGAATATTAAAAATGCAGAAGCATCTTTTACATTTACTGTTCTTGCTTTTGGCCCTAGTCATCTTACTGAACTACTCATGTATATGATGAAATATTTAGTTTACATGGCATGCATAAACTCTCATTTTCTTGTTAATGAAAGAGACAAAATATCAGGACCAAATACAGAAATATAAAGGAAAATGAATCAGAATCAGAATAGATCTGGGAGGGACTTTGAAGGTCTTTTAGTCCAGTCCCCTGCTCAAGCAGGAGACCCTATACCAGGAGTGGGTTGTGAATCCTTTTGCTGCCAGTTTGCTCAGGATTGTGCCGGGGGCGCGCGCAGACCCGCAGCAATAAAAAATAGCTTCTGCACATGCGGAGAAGCAAAAATCCAAGATGGCAGCACCCATGGACCGGCACCAACAGAACCGGCTCCACGACGTCATCACCGGTTTACTAACAGTTCTAAAGAATCAGTTAGAACCGGTAGGAACCCACCTCTGCCCTATACCATTTCAGATAAGTGGCTGTCCAGTCTTTTCTTAAAAACCTCCAATGATGAAGCACCCACAACTTCTGAAGGCAAGTTGTTCCACTAGTTAATTATTCTCACTGTTAGGAAGTTTCTCCTTAATTCCAGGTTGCTTCTCTCCTTGATTAGTCTCCATCCATTGTTTCTTGTTCTGCCCTCTGATGCTTTGGAAAATAAAACATAAAAATAAAATGTGGGAAATGGGACAAAAAGAAATCTGAGAGTCTACGTCAGCAGTGGGTTGCTCCCAGTTCGGCCCGGTTTCGTGAACCTGTAGCGGCGGCAGCGGGAGGCTCCGTCCACCTACCAGGAACACACGTGAACCTGTAGCGACGGGATTTAGAACCCACTACTGGTCTACGTACATGATTTTAGGAGAAATGGCAACACTTTAAGCATTCCATTTAATGTTCCTGCCCAGTGTGAGCCTTTTACAAATACTGATGCTCTGTTAGGCAGAAAAGTGGCTCATATCGTCTAAAACATTGTTACCGATTTATACTTGGTTGCAGGATTTTTCAAACATCTTTCATTGCCATGCTAATTTTTTTATAATCTTAATATATGGTTTTATTGCTACTTAAATACTACTTTAATCCTATTACATTTAGAGTTAGGTAAGTCGACGAAGGTCTAGTTTAAATTATTTTTTCTTCTGTACTGTATGTCATTCCTGTATGACATGTCTCCAGGACCTGGTAGTGAATGCGATGAAACTGTCCCCAATCTATGTGATGAATGATGCAAAACATTATAGGCATTTGCTGGAAAATTCATCCTGGAAAAGCTACTTCCCATGGCAACAGCAAATATGCAGTTCATTTGAAATAAAACCTCTGTTAACATGAAAGCTGTACTCTTCATCATCCAGTTAATGCTACTTCATTGTCACTATATTGGGAGTAAAATCCTTCAATAAAGTTATTTGTAGAGATATAGAATACTAAATATTATAGACTTTGAGAACTAATTCACCAGTTCTGATACATTTCTGATGAAGAGGAAATTTTATTCTCTGTACACTTTTGTTCACATTGTATGTCCTCATTGATCTTTCTCTTCCCTTAATTACACTTTGTTATGTTTGCCACTAAAAAGACAGACTAGACATAGAAAAGTAACAATTGTTGAATGTCATAATTGTAAAATGAATAGTTTCCCACTGTGTTTTGACATTTGAAATTCTATTCTATTTTCCCCATCAGCTTTTGATAAGACTTTTTGATTCAACGTAGTGATGAATAGAAAATATATTTACATGACTAAATCTGTAGAAATATATCTAACAGATGTTCACTGCTTTTATGTCTAATTTATGCAGTCAGTTTTGTCACAAGATCCTATACTCCCATTCCCAGGACAGGATTATTCTTAGGCATGTGGTCTTTTAATGTATATCAGCTTTTTTCAAAAGCCCCATAACATGGCCAGTCAGAGAACTCACTCATTGTGAACTGCCACTTCCATGAAACTTGTTCAAACCCTCATACCAACCTAAAGAGCCAAAGCATTTTTCTCTTTCCCTCTACTGCTTGGGGCAAGATAACAAGTATTCTTTTAAGAGTTACCCCCTTGAAACAATGGTTTATCTGTGTTTGGACATGCTGACCATGGTTAACTGGATTATGATATATTTAATTAATCACATTGTTTGAGACTGTGCATTATACTGAGTCAATTTGTTACTTTTGAAGAACAACTACCTAAAAAGATGGGGAGGGAGTGAGTATGATGAGAAAAAGATCTGTCATTAATCTATCAACTACTCCCAATGGGAAACCCCTCCATTGGAGACCCAAGCCACCTGGCAAAGCCAGGTCTTTAAGCTGTTATGGAAGGTAAGGAGGTTAGAGCTGACCTCACTCTTGAGGGTAAGATTTCCAAAGGGCAGGCACCATGCATTTGTTGGGTCAGGTAACTGTGGAACAGGGATCAAAGAAGATGTTGGTTCAAAAGTATGCACTGGGAGCAAATGCAGTTTCAGTGGAGATCACTTAATCTTCTGGAAATGTTTCTTAATGGCATCTATAGACTAGCTCTGAAAAAGTTTGGTCAACAGTTGGCACAGCTCTTTAATCAACATGCCTACCTTCCAACATAGATTTCCATGGAAGAAGCTGAGATATATTCTGCATTCTTCATGTGGTGGAACTTGTGCAATAGTTTAGAGGACCATTGAATACTGCAGAGACAAAGATATTCTAAAGTACCTGTTGTAGCACTGTTTGAAGAGCTGTCTGAGATTCCTGTGATTTCTTCACCTCTGTAGTCCTGACATCCAGAGGGATCAGGACAATGTTGTTGTTTTTTCTTTAGAATTATTAGTGGCCTGGATCTTAGCTTGGATATAATATCCTATCATGAGGAGCCCCCCACCCCAGGCCATGACCAAGAGAAAACCCATATCATAGTTATGCTCACTGCTCATGCTGGCTACTTTTAAGGAAAACTGAACATGAAAGCAGCCAGCCAGACCTTAGGCTAACCCAGAGTTTAAATATCCACTACTTTAAGATGTGTAAACTTCAACTCCCAGAATTCCCTACCCAAAATATGCAGACTTCAGCTGGCTGGGAAATTTTGGGACCTGAAGTTTATTCATGGACAATTGTCAAGTTGTGGTGATTGAGAAACACAATTCTATTGGCCAGCGGCGGGTTGCTCTCTTACAGGTGCCGGTGCGCTGCGCACGCATCTCCATGCTTTGGGCATGGGCGCGCTCACTGTGGGTGCGCTCGCTACGCGCACGCGCCCCTCATGCAATTTTGCATCTGCGCATGCGCGGAAGCAAATTCACGCTGAAATCTCACGAGGGAACATGCGTGTGTGCGAGATTTCGACACGATTTTGCTTCCACGCATGCACAGAAGCAAAATCTCACCGAAATCTCTCTCTTGTGCATGTCCCCTCACGAGATTTTGGCGCGATTTTGCTTCCGCGCATGCACAGAAGCAAAATCGACCCAAAATCAACGAAAAAAATGGCGACGCACACGGTGGACCGGCAGAGAGGGCTCCGGAGCGGCTGCGTGCAAATTGCGCAATCGGCCGCTCCCTACTGGAGCTGCACACTGGGCAGCTCCGGCAGGAACCCACCTCTGCTATTGGCCTTACTGGAGGTTTTTTTTCTTTCTTCTTGCATTTGGAAAGATAAGGCCTCCCTGTTCCTTCCAGGTGATAGCTGAGGAGCCTGATCCATTACACATTGGCTTTCCAAATGGGAAAGGTGAGAACCACCTGAAAACTGTCCTTGGAATTAAGAGGACTTGTTGGAGAGAGCAGGACATCCACAGGCTGAGGGAAGTCTCTGAAAGGCCCAATGTGCAGATTTGATGAAATGACTTGATGAACCATAGATAGTTGTACAAACTTTGGGAAAGCTGTCATAAAGTTTTCCTTTACTGTGCTTCTGAGGTAGTTACTTGTAGCCTCACTACAGAACCCCTGTCCATAAAAGCCTCTGTCAAATATTTCACAGTCTAAAATTAAATGATAGGCTGAGGGCTGAACATTAGAAGGAGAACAAAAGTCAGAATTTTGTAATAAAAAGTGTCCAAAGTGGAAGGGGAAAATGTACAATGTTAGTGTACATTTTCCCCTTCCACTTTGGACACATTTTGGACATAAATGCCAGAATGCAGACTGTAACTTTGGCCAGAAATAGCCTTGACAAATGGCTGCAGCAAGACAGTCTTATCTCCATTTAAGATTTCTGTCATTGAAGAATGCTCAAAGCACTCAATGTTAAAAGCATGTGAAGAGAAGTATTAGTTCCAATGATACACCCACACACCCACACACCCACACACCCACACACACATATAGCATTTTTTGCTGATAAATGAAAATAAAGCGAGACTATTTAGCTCTCATCAGATAGCCATACCCTTTCTGGGATTTGAACCTGTGCTGCCTGCCTTGTAAGGCAGCAGCTTAGCCACTAGGCCACAGGCTCTATTCCCTATCAGTTCTTCACCAGGAACCCCACTGATTTCAACTGAATTTACTTCTGCGTAGATGTATGCTGGAGTGCATTTTAGCTAAGGTGACCAGATTTTAATATTTGTAAAGCGGGACACCATTGACAGGGGGGGTTTCTAAGGGAGCAAGACGGGAGGGGTCCGTCTCTCTTATCATGCAGCTTTGTGCACCCCCCCTCCCAAACACCCCCCCTTCATCGCAGCAAGGGGTGGGTTCCTACCGGCGCAGGCTTACCTATTTGTCGCCGCAGAGTCGAAGAAGCTGGTGGTGTTCGCGGCACGGGGCTTCCCCCGCCCCCTTTCCCCGGCCGCCGGGACACCGCCATTTGCGTTCTTTTGCCCTCTGCACATGCGCAAAGCATTCTGCTTGCACAGAGGGCAAAAGAATGCAAATGGTGGCGTCCCGGCGGCCGGGGAAAGCGGGCGTGGGAAGCCCCGCGCTGCGAACGCCACCAGCTTCTTCGGCTCTGTGGCAACGAACAGGCAAGACCGCTGCTGCCCCTCTCACTGCCCTCCCTCCCCGCCTGGCAGGAGGAGGCAGGCGAGGCAGGAGGCAGAGGGGTGTGCAGGGCAAATTCAAATTTAAAAAGCGGGACTTTTTTGAAACGCCGCGGGACGCGGGACAAATTATTAAAAAGCGGGACTGTCCCGCCAAAAGCGGGACGTCTGGTCACCTTCATTTTAGCCTTTCTGAAAGAAACCAATATTGCAATGATGACTTTGCATGATGTCTATCCCTTGGAAGAAAAAAATACAAAAAGAACAACCCAACAAACCTTACTCTTTTTCCACCTGTTATTCCACTAGAAGGAACTCTAAGTGCTTTCTTTGTTACTTTAAAATGGTGGCAGAACGGTTTTTTTTTTGTAAACCATGACTTTAGTAGAATTCATCTTAATTTCTTTATCAGGACTGGTTTCCCAATTACTCCAAAAATTTTGTGCCTACAAAAATCTCTGTTAAACATGACTTTAATTGTTTCTTAAGATACTTTTAATCAAAATAAAGAAATGGGAAATGGGAACCCTGGTGGCTTTCATGCCTAAGGCAGGAAGTGGTGTCCAACTTTAGGGGGCAGTGCTCATCTCCATTTTTTAGTGAAGGGAGCCAGCACAGTCATTTCTGTGGTCATGTGGCCAGCTTGACTATATGCCGAAGTGCATGGAACACTGTTACCTTCCCACTGAAGTGGTACCTATTTATCTACTCACATGATTTCAAACTGCTAGGTTGGCTGAGACAAGTAATAGCAGCTCACCCAATTGTGTGGCATTCAAATCTTGAAATCTGTCTGTCTGTCTGTCTGTCTGTCTGTCTGTCTGTCTGCCTGCCTGCCTGCCTGCCTGCCTGCCTGCCTGCCTGCCTGCCTATCTATCTATCTATCTATCTATCTATCTATCTATCTATCTATCTATCTATCTATCTATCTATCTATCTATCTATCTATCATCTATCTATCTATCAACACACACGCACATATGCACATGTGTGTGTGTTTGTGTATATACATATATGTAGATGGCATAATCATTATTTTTTCTCACTCTCTTACAATGTTTGAATTTGATGTATCCATTGAAATTAAATGCAGGGAATTCAGATCCAACAGAAATAAAGGAATTTTCTTGGTTGAACTATGGAACTTAGTACTGAGTTTAGGTGGTTTTAAAAGGGGTCTAACCAGGTTTACAGATGATTAGGCTACTGATGCTTATTAACTCATGAATCAAAGGTAGTGTGCCTTCAATTCCAATTGATGAGAAGCAACAGTGAAAGATATCAGCTTTCAGTCAGATTTATGAACTTCCAGAATGCATCCAATTGGCCACTATATGACACAATGCTGGTCATATACATGGATTCCAGAGGAATCAAGTCTCTGAAGCAGATCTCAAGGAGATATAAGGAGAAGAAATGAAGTGTTTGTTCAACTGCCCAAGTGGAAACTTATTTACACTATATTTTAGATTTAGATTTATTATTAGAATTGGAAGGGACCTTGTAGGTCATCTAGTCCAACCCCCTGCTCAAGCAGGAGTTCCTACACCATTTGAGACAGATGGCAGTCCAGTCTCTCCTTGAAGGTTGCAAGTGTTGGGGCTCTCACAACCTCCGCTGGCAAGCTGTTCCACTGGTTGATCGCTCTCACGTCAGAAAGTTTCTCCTCAGTTCCAGGTTGAATCTCTCCTTGGTCAGCTTCCATCCATTATTCCTTGTTTGGCTTTCTGGTGCCATAGAGAACAGCCTGACCCCCTCCTCTCTGTGGCATCCCCTCAAGTATTGGAACGCTGCTATCATGTCACCCCTGGTCCTTCTCTTCGCCAAACTGTCCAAGCTCAGTTCCTGCAACCGCTCTTTGTATGCTTTATTTTCGAGACCCTTTATAGCAATAGCATTTTACTTATATACCGCTTCATAGTGCTTTACAGCCCTCTCTAAGCGGTTTACAGAGTTCAGCATATTGCCCCCAACAATCTGGGTTCTCATTTTACCGACCTCGGAAGGATGGAAGGCTGAGTCAACCTTGAGCCTAGTGAGATTTGAACAGCTGAACTGTTGAACTAGCAGTCAGCCTGCAATGGCTGCATTTAACCACTGCACCACTTCAGCTCTTTATCATCCTGGTTGCTCTCTTCTTCACTTTCTCTAGAGTTTAAATGTCTTTTTTATAGTGTGGTGACCAAAACTGGATGCAGTACTCTAGATGTGGTCTGACCAAGGCTTTATAGAGTGGTACTAGTACCTCTCTGGTCCTTGATTGTACCCCTCTATTTATGCAGCTCAGGACTGCGTTGGCCTTTTTGGCTGCTGCTGCACACTGCTGGCTCATATTTAGTTGGCTGTCTACAATTTCCTTCTTTGTAGGATCATTATTCCATAGTTTTTCATTTTATCTTCCACAAATCCCCCATTTATTTCTTTCCTCCATGTACAACCACACAGATGAATTTATTTTCAACCACTGAGATATCCAGATTAAAATTAAACTTTTGCCTGAATTATGAGTTTTTTGTCAAATGGCTGGATATTTATGAACAGAATCCAAAAGCCCCATACTTGTCTTATTGTTGCTTGATTGCAACCAGCTACATGTCCACAGCATGAAGCCTCCTTCATCCTCATTTCAGAAATCTTGTTTGCTCTCAACTTCTGATGTTATCTAAGGTTTGTTCACAGGAAAGTCACCTCTAAAAAGAAATCAATAGAACCATTCATTCATACAACAAATGTGGCAGGTTTGAAGAGTTGTCTTTTTGTATGAATACTCCTCCGTCACTGAAACTTGGAACTGGCAATTGAAAAAAAAATGGCCCTTGGAATATTTGTTTTGCTTCAGTGGAGAAAATGTTGGCTTTCAAGACTTCTCACACCTACTTCTCTCTTTCACTTGCACACATGTATGATGAGATTAAGCTAAATTCAGCTATTAAGTTAAGCCAGGGGTGTCAAACTCGCGTCGTTACGGTGGCGTCATGTGACATATTGGGACTTTTTCTCCCTTCGGTAAACTGGGCGGGGGCAGGGTCAGCATATGACGCAACCAGCCTGTGGGCCGCGAGTTTGACACCGCTGAGTGAAGCCAACATTTCTTACCTTGAGTGTATTAGTTAAACACCCAAGTTATATCACAGTTTAGAGGACCATGAAATACAGTTATAACATTACTAATACAGATTTTTTTAATGTTATTTAACATGGGGGAGGATTGTCTTTCCTGGTGTATTATTGGAGCTTTCCTTAATGTATTATGTGCCACAGTTGCCACTACATATACCAATGTTGAACTTCTCTTGGAGTGCACTTTCAGTTCATCCCTGTTCCAATCCCTTTCTCCAAGATTTATCTCTAAACTCCATTGCTATGTTTGAGGTAAAAGAAGCATCTCTTAATTGCAGCAATGTTTAAAGTCTATACTTTTTGTGACAACTCCTTTTTAATGTGCTCTTCCTTGATTCTGTATATGTACATTGTATAACAGCCAAAGTGAAAAGTTTTGGGTATTGTTTCAGGGAACACCATTCTATACTTGACAATAGTGATCAAGGATCCAAAGGCTATTTTTGTCCCACCAATTTATTTTTCTTAGAATTGAAAAATCTGGGATTTCCATTCCTACCCTAATTGGACATGTGGCAGAGTCAACAGAAAGTGAAATAAAATGTTTTTGTCAGTAGCATCTGACTCAAGGCCAGCTGGCCAACTCAGGTAGCAATAGCAATAGCACTTATATACCGCTTCATAGTGCTTTACAGCCCTCTCTAAGCGGTTTACAGAGTCAGCATATTGCCCCCAACAATCTGGGTCCTCATTTTACCGACCTCAGAAGGATGTAAGGCTGAGTCAACCTTGAGCTGGTGAGATTTGAACAGCTGAACTGCAGCTAGCAGTCAGCTGAGGTAGCCTGCAGTGCTGCACTCTAACCACTGCGTCACCTCGGCTCTTATAGGAATATAGGAAAAGCTATATTACTCTTCAAGTATATTATTAAACCACTGGAAATTGCAGTAAGAGAGAAACTTAAATACTGTACCTACCATTGCAATCGCAATTCATTTTCCCTAAACAAATTGCAAATCATTATCATATATAGGAGATATATACCATATATATCTCCTATTTATCAACTTGTGCTCCAGTTCTACTGTCAATTTCTACAGTATAGTAAGAGTTTCAGAATAACAACAACAAAAAAAGAATAATGAACATGATTTTGTTTGACTATTTAAATCACATGAGTACCTAAGTATATTTTCAAAGGCAATTATTAGCATTGCTGACTTACATTCTCCAGATTGATTTGAGCTTCAGTGTTTCAACATACTCAGGAAATCATTTCAGCTCCCTGTTTTGTCACTTGCTTCACTCCAATTATTGTTTCTCTTGTTCTGCACTTGCATTCTGTGCATTTTCATGGATAGTCACTTGTAACACCTTTGTGAGACATAACCCTGTGACAATTTGCTTGCCACAACGATTTGGGTAAATATTTATGCAGAACCAGCCTAATGTTTTAAATAATTCATCTCAGAACGTTGGATCGCTTTTATAGTCGGCCCCAGCATATTCACTAAACTGGCGAGGATGCAGTTTGATTTGCTTTCAGCCTGAACTTGTAAACATCCAGAAATAAGTAGCAATAAAAAGGAATGTCTCTGAAGTGGCATGAATGAGCAGTACGATTCCTTTGGATATAATTAGCTAGGATGGGAGAACTGAGAAAAATCATGGATAATGAAATGGAACCTTTCATACCTCAAATTTCATTTCACCACCTGCAGCTATTAAAGTATCCCACCTACCAGTATAATTCACACCTCCATGCATTGTTAAAATAACCTAATGGATTCTATTCCTTCCTTTTGATTGGAAGCATATTTTTGGAGCATAATTATCATATATATTTTTTTCCTTTTTACAGTTGAAGCAGGAAGCATGTAGGCAGCCACATATGGAGATAGAATCCCTTGATCAATAAAATAGACCTGATGGCAGTGAGGAGAAACACAAATGAGCAAAAAAGTTATATGATGTCAGTCCCAAGCTCAGAGATAAGACAATCCAATCCTTTATTTGCTTGCACCTAATGGACAGAATCTTGCCAAGCTAAAGCTATAACTGTCAACCCTAATGGATATATCTAGGGTGTGGTTACTATGAATCTCTTCCTCACTTCCCAATCCAGTTTGGGACTGCACAGTCTCTTAATCTGTGCCTCTTTGTGGGACAATCCTGAGCTGGCAAAATATTCACCCTTGAGTGCTGCAAGTATATATTCCATCCCTTGTCCTGCCAGTAAAAAAAGTAGTACTTTTTGCAAAGAAATTAAACAACCAACATCTTAGGAGAAAGAAAGAACATAAGAAATTTATCTCACTCCAACATTCTGCACCTCAGAAAATCTCTTGAGAAATCTTCACACTATGATCTAAAGGAGGGTATTAAGCCAATCAGCTGTTTTTCTAATCTTTGAACTGGAAATTCCAGGGATTAAAAATGTCTCATTGATGAAGCGTTCCACATCTGAGCTCTGATCTGTCAGCCCTGGACATGAAAGGTCCAGTTCTGACATTAATTCCTGTCTGTATGAAAATGGACTATATGTAAATGTGAGGCAGCTTTAGGAGGTCATGGATATTTAAGTTGCTTAAACAGAGGCTGAGGTAGGCATCTCTTAAGGATGCTGTACTTGTGTCTTTATGCAACGGGCAGACATTGGACTATATAATTTCCAAGGTCTTTTCCAATTCTCAGGGGTGAAATCCAGCAGGTTCTGACAGGTTCTGGAGAACTGGTAGTGGAAATTTTGAGTAGTTCGGAGAACCAGTAGCGAAAATTTTGAGTAGTTCAGAGAACTGGCAAATACCACCTCTGGCTGGCCCCAGAGTGGGGTGGGAATGGAGTTTTTGCAATATCCTTCCCCCAGGAGTGGGGAGGGAATGGGGATTTTTCAGTTTCCTTCCCCTGGAGTGGGGTGGGAATGGAGATTTTGCAGTATCCTTCCCCTGGAGTGGGGTGGGAATGGAGATTTTGCAATATCCTTCCCCAGGAGTCGGGAGGAAATGGAGATTTTGCAGTATCCTTCCACTGGAGTGGGGTGGGAATGGAGATTTTGCAGTATCCTTCCCCTGGAGTGGGGTGGGAATGGAGATTTTGCAGTATCCTTTCCCTGCCATGCCCACCAAGCCACGCCCACCATGCCACGCCCACAGAACCGGTAGTAAAAAAAATTTGGATTTCACCACTGCCTTACATTCTATAATTCAGTGATTCTGTATCATTTTAGACTGCCTCCCAGGTGTCCAATGCCATCAGGCATAATGGCTGGCTTTGAGAAAGATATTCAGTTGCTTCAGAGGACTGTTATGAATGTAGTTTGATTACAATGTACAGGAAAGTAAAAGCAACAAAACAACATTCTTGAGTTGCCACTCCTGTGTCTTTTCTATTAAACCCAACCAGCCATTTAGACAATACATTTCTTGTAACCCAGCCATGTCTTTTTCAGGAACTGAGCAGCAACTGTAGGGGTCAACCAGATGAAATATACAAGTACTTTAAGAAATTGTAGACAGTACTATGCTTACACACTTGGGGGGTCTCTTAAAATAGCATTATTTCTCTCTTCCCCTGGCTTACGAGAAAACTTGAAAACAAAAATCTAGCTGTTTTAATGAGTAGCCAAGAAGTCCTATGCTGGCGCATCTCGAACATTTTCAAGTCATGACCAATTATTATCTTTTTTATACTGCCAGGATTTGGAAGAGATGTCTAAGATATTTTCAATCTCAGGTGTCAATACAGTTTGGCTGAAGTTAAATACTTTGCACCATCATTTGCACAGTATTGGGAAGAAAGCCCCTATAGAGCTACTGTATCTGGAAAATAAAGAGTTAAAAATTCAGATAATTATATGGCAGCAAACAGATACAGAAAGCTCTTTAATTCTTTATTGTCATCTAGTGGTATATTTATCAAAAATATTTAGATTTTTGCAACTCAAATATAGTAGCTGTAGACTCCTGAGCCACATTGAACATCAGTTCTTATCCATGAAAGAAAATCTATTTCCATCAATGGGTCCCAGTTGTTGCATTGAAGCACCTGTTTTTTCCTGGACTAGCTTACATGTTGGTATTTTGTCTCAACGGAGTGTTATACAATGGAAAATGTCAGCACATGAAATGACATTTCAAATAAAAGCCTTAATGTGCTTTTCGTTACTTAAACAAAATTTAAAGAGACACATGATGTAAAAACACATGTTTTTACTTTGGGCCAAGCATCTCTATAACAATTTTACAAGTAAATGTGAAGGGTTGGATTCTTCTATATAGACAATGACATTCTGAAAATATTTTACCTTGTTTCTTCTTCTCTGTTGCAAGTTGTAATTTCTAAATTTCATCTATCACTCCTGGCTGGTTCAAACGAATCCCCTAGGCATGCAGAAGACAGTGTTAAAGGAATAGGCTAGTTTGGTTTGATCATACCAATAGTCAGTCACACATAGTCAGGTGTGTGTGTGTGTGTGTGTGTGTGTGTGTGTAACTCCAGATAAAATGTTTGAAATACAGATTTTGCCCATTCAGCCCACTGCTATTCTCATCACTTATATTGAGTAATACTTTCCATTTATTTTACTGGGCAATTATGTTAAAAGTATAAATCACAACTTAATAGTGTTCATTGTTCCTATGCAATAAAAATGCCTTAACTAGATTTCACAGTGTTTGAGAAAGAAATTTCTCTGTTGGCGTATTTCATTTCAAGCTAGTCTGACTCTTATAGTAACAAAGAATCTTTTCCTCACAATACAATACCCTATAAATCTTCAATGACAAACTAATTATATTAAATAAAACACTGTGCGGAGGTTATTCAATTGTTCATTTTTTTTCAACTGCTTCAGAAATGCTAAGCTTCAAAACTGGGCCTAATAAAGAATACAGAAACCATATACATACATACAAATTGTACAGCAATTATTAACATTATCTAGACCTCATCCCACCCACCAACTGAATTGAAAACAGTAAATGCTACCTGAAATTATTCGTTTTATTGCTCTGTTGAGAGAGGTCTAAAGAAATGACTCAAAATGAATTTTAAAGTCTATTAAAAAAACAAAATCTTTCAGAATTTACTGCAATAAATGACTACTACAAATATATCTGGGATAATGCTAATTACAATTCTTTTAAATGATAATCACAGGAACTATTAAGTAGACTGATGAAACCATACAGAATATCTGCTGATGAAGAGAAGATGGCAATTTGCAGACTTTGACACCTCTACAGTTTTCATCTACGAGATGACTGACTGACTGACTGACTGACTGATTCATTGACAGACAGATAGACAGACAGAGATAGAGCCTATCTGTTGTGCTAACAGCTGCTACTGGAACCATATACAGACAATTATTTTGTGTTTTGAGTATTGTTTGTTATTTTCTGGAGGGGCACCCAAAAAAGTTCTTCCACCATCTTTCTCCCTCCCACCCCCCATTTACAGAGTAGTTTCAACAGTTACTGAAAAGATGCAATGGCTCTTGTCAACATAAGAGGGGATATAAAATTTATAAAGAATCTGTTAATTAGAACTGTGTGAAGCTTTGAATAGGAATCTGGTTTCAACAAAGCTTCAACTGTATTATCCATTGTATGAATGTTATAGGTCAGGTTGGAGGCCCACTTCAAAGTAAAAAAAAATGAACTGAGTGTCTGCAAAGTAGTTCAAAGGCGTTTGAAGCAGTGCAGAGACTCAATGGCTTTTCAGCTACTCCTGTGAATTTTACAGAATATAACATTATACAACTTCACTTCCATAAATTGAGAATGCTGGGGCAGGAAGAGAATAAGTGGTGTGATGGGCTATCTGCCATTGAAACATTTATCATCTCATTAAACTCTTTGCCTACCAGATATCTTTTAAGGGACAAGACTAACATTACTTTAAACTTTATTCAGTTTCTCAGCTCTCACCTTTTAAAAAATATGACCGGGCTCAAGTCTTCACTTTTCTCTCTTTTGTGCTAATGGAATGTCCTATCAAGCCGAGGTGGCACAGCGGTTAGAGTGGGGTACTGCAGGCCACTTTAGCTGACTGTGATCCACAGGTCAGCGGTTCAAATCTCACAGGCTCAAGGTTGACTCAGCCTTCCATCCTTCCGAGGTAGGTAAAATGAGGACCCAGATTGTTGGGGGCAATATTAATATACATTGCTTACTGGTGTAAACCGCTTAGAGAGTGCTTGCACTGTGAGGCGGTATATAAATCTCACAAAATAAATAAATAAATAAATATTTTTCAAGGAAGAGATAAGCAGCCTAAGAAACAGCCTGGAGACAAATGCTGAGTGGGAACTGGGTTGAGGACTCTGCTATGGCCTTTAGCTCGGTCCCTGGAACCCCAACTCTTATATCCGGAAAATTCTAATGAAAAAAATTATACCAGTTTCCTGTGAAGGAGATGGATGGCTGCTTGATCCAGTTCTGAGTGAGGGAAAGTCAAATCAAGGGTGAGAACGACTGTATCAGCTTCAGCCTTGATTTGGAAGGATAAGAGATCCATTTTCTGGGCCTCAAGCAAGATAGGCTTCATTGAATTCTGTGCAATTTGGCCACATGTTCAACTCACTTTAGTTCAGGGGTAGGTTCCTCCCAGTTCGGACCGGATCGCCCGAACCGGTAGCAACCCGCTGCTGACGTTACTGTTGGTGCCGTTCCGTGCGTGCCGCCATCTTTTTTGGGGATTTTTCCCCTTTCGCGGCTTGAAAAAGGGCCCTCCCACCCACGGGTGAATTCTGTCCTCCTGATGATCTCCTCAGCTGTGTTTCGGGCTAATTCCTGCTTCTGAGCATGCATGGAAGCCAAATCGCACGAGGGGACGTGCGTGCGTGCTTGAGCGGAGTGAGTAAATGTCGCAATGCAAACCAGTGGCGAAGGTACCCACCCCTGCTTTAGTTGAACATCACAGCTTAGCTGCTTCTTCCCTTCCAACCTACATCAAGCTTCCCTCCAGGCACAGGGGATTTTGAGCTAGCTACCTGGCTACCAAACCTGGAACTTAATACTATTCTTGGGACTTAAAGGTTTGTGTTTTTTTCTAATTGCTATATTTCATATTTCTGAATGCAAAATGCTTGGAATGGTGCTGTTTATATAGAAGTACTTGAAGGATGCTAAAATTTCTGTTTAATTTTCTCCCTGACGTATTTACTGTCTGAAGATTGCAACACCACCATGGTAGAAGGGATTTAAAAATCAGAAAGTATCTCTGGTCTGAATCGTATTAGTAAAACATCAGGAACTCACTTCACAGAATTGTTGTGGGGAAAATAGGAGGAGGAAGGTATATTGATATGTTTGCTGCCTTGAATTGTTTGTAAAAATAATACAGGTGGGATACTAAGTAAATCAGTCAGTTAGTCAGATAGCCTAGATCAGGATTGTCAAACTTCCGGCCCGTGGGCCGGATGTGTCACGCACTGGCCATGGCCACAGGTAGTTTAGCAAAGGGGGGGAAGTCCCGATATGTCACGTGATGCTGCCATAATGCCGTGAGTTTGACACCCCTGGCCTAGAAGATGCAGGACCCTGGTTGAGCCTGTTTTATGCTTAGATATCAGTGGGGTTTTTGGCTCTGCGATGCTTCCACCTAAGGAAAGGAATTTGCTTTATTGGTCTTTCGTGGTGACAAATTATGCTTAACAAATGGTACACAATAAATATACATTCCAGATATATTAGTTTAAATCTGAGGATGATATGGATATAAGTAAGAGAGTTTGTGTTGGAGAATTCATTGAGGTCCTACACCAGTCTTGTCCAGTAGATTGCCATGTGTCCTGCCCAGCTGGACATCCCAATTAAACCAGTGAAGAGGGTGCCATTCTCAACTTGCCAACCGTCATTTCATCTCCTGCTCCTTCTTGATTAGAGACAACAAAGCAGAAACCAGAAGCAGCCCCAAAAAGGAAACAGATTAGACTTACTTTGAAAATGCTTTTGAAAGTTTGTATTCTTGAATTGTTGTAGGATACTTCCTTCTAACTACTTCTGGCCTTTTTCTAAACTATTTGGAGGCGTTTGCACTGTCTTTTCTCTTTTCCTTTTCTGTTTGCTGTCTCTGCCCCAAAAACGCTACACTGAAGATAGTTCAGAATTTAATTGTGGTAAAATCCTTACAGGTATCTGGGATATATTTGGCAGGGTGAAAGTTCCCTAAAACACCTACCATTTCTGCTATTTTCATCCCATTCATCCCAGAATTGAAGCAGCTGTGTTTTGAAGATTCTCTATAATAGCCTAGAGCAGATCCTCTTTCACATCAAATGCTAAAATGTCCTGAATCAAATCAGATTGCCATCAAAGCTCGAATACAAACTTAGATTGAATAAGCCCTCTTCAAGCCTTGAATCTCCAATTCAAATCAAATCAAATCAGACCTATTGTAAATACTTTAAGTTCCAAATTGGATATGGCAAAAAATAGAATATCTAAGTTGGAAGAGCCTAAGTAATAAATTGTTGCATAGATAATTAAGTGACTAAAGCCAATTCAGATTCTCCAGCATAAAATAATGATATATGAATCTCCAATTTCACAGGATAATGTACATATCATTAAAAACCTAGGAAGACCAGCTGGTTTACTTTATGGAAGTGTTAGTTCAAAATGTATTGGGGCTGGCTAAAGGCTTTCAGCTAAATATTGAGAGGGCTTGTGAGATTCAAGCTGTTCTTTTTGCTTGCAAATCCAGTTGTTCATTGTATGGTTCCTTAGGAATGAAATTAATAGAAAATCTGATAATGGAACTGAATGGGGTGACAAAAGGTATCATATTCAGCTTTTCTATGATTTAAGTGAAGAATGAACAAGGAGACAATGTTTCATTACAACAATGACAAAAAAAGCCCATCCATTTCTGCTTTGAAATTGTTGAGTTATACTCAGAAATTATTTCAGAATCTATGAAAACTAGGCTGCAAATGTTGATGGAGTTAGCAGCGATGGCTAAATTGACTACATTGATTAATGGGGGGGGGTTTACCTTTGTTTCTACTTGGAAACAGCTTCTGGATATTGTGCTTGAAGTGGGGGGGATGAAACTTTTATTTTGGGTTTTACCAATTAGATAGGTTTGTTGTTATAGAAATGTCTAGTTTATAATACTATTAGTACTAATTACAGTACTAATACTGTAAAAATAAAACGCTGAAGTGGAGAAACCAGCAGTAAAATCACACATTTTGGTCAATGTGATGTCTCCATTAACAGATGGGGGAGGTTTGCTTAATAACTGTGGTAGAAGTGAGGTTGTGATGCATCACACTCATATAGTGCTCATTTAACAACTGCTTTACTTGTCAAGTGAGTTTCTGGTACAAAATGTGGTTGTTAAGTGAGAACTACTTTTATCTACTTTTACACACACACACACACACACACACATGATGCTTATATTATTTTTAAAGTGACACTCTAAATATGTGTGAGATGTTTAATTACAAGATTTTCTAAACCATATGAATAAATATTATTCATTGGTTTTTAATATTTTGTCAGAATGGGTGATCAATGTCAATGCCAAGCCCTCCTGAGTTTTTAGAGTGCAACTATGGCCTAGAGGTAGAGCTCTTGCCTCATAATCAGGAGGTTGTGAGTTTGATCCTAGGTAGAGGCAGATGTAGGGTCTCCTGCTTGGGCAGGGGGTTGGACTAGATGACCTGCAAGGTCCCTTCCAACTCTGTTAATCTGTTAAATTACATGATTGTTTTCAATATCTATAAAAAAAATCACTGGAACATATTATAGTTGAAGGCTATTTTAAAGAAAAATTCTCAACACTTCACAGTCCAAATTGTAATATTTTGCAAGACTACAAGCCTGAATTTAATTTAGTGCATATTTTTTGTTCTATTAATCTTTCCCAACAGAAATACATTTTCACTAGTTTCTACACACATACATTGTTTTCTATTAAGTTACTTTCATCTTATTCTTTGATATTTAATGTTAAACTCGTGTTGTAGACATTATTACACTTTCAGGTCATCCTCCCGTGAAGCTTAATGTTGTATTTGGTAAAAGTTTAAATACATTTTTAAATGGTCCCTGCTCTTTGCTGAAAGATAAAGATTTTATTAAACAGATGGAACAGGAGATGGCAGATGTTTTTTAAAAAAATTATTATTAATAGGGCCTCAGTTATATTACTCTTTGTAATATGGAACACTACTAAAGAATTATCCTGTACTCTTCATATCAAAAACAGCAATTTTGTAAAGGTGTTTTTTTGGGGGGGTTGATAAAAAAAAGGGGAATGTGAAATAACCATGTCTTTATACATCCCATCTGTTTCCTAATTATGTTCAATATGAACTTGAACAAGAATTGTACTTCCAAAACAGATTTTTTCTACTTCTTCATATATTGCACAAGGCAACAGCATTGAAAAAAATTTGAGCAGTTTAATAAGTTATTTTCTACAATTTTCTTCAATCTAATATTTTTTTTTAAATCTGTTTAGGGTACAAATGAGAATGTGTGTTAAGATTAATCAACATTTTTTACTTTTTTCAACCAATTTTATCTTTTGTTTTGTTAATAGAAGGTAAGATACATTCTTGGTAACTGAAAATGAGTATATTATAGTTATTATAAGTTCAGGTTACTCATTTAACTTTAGCTCTTTGCTTTCAAGAAAATATTGCTGCTTTTAGGACTTTGAAACTGGAAGATTCCCACTCTGGTAATTTTCTAGTTATATCATGTGAAAATGTATTGGGATTTTTTCCTGCTATTTTAGTACAAATATATAGCAATTTTTTAACTTGAATTCTGTCTTTTATTTTTAATAAGATATAAATTAACCTACGTAGGTATTTGTATGCCACACAAGGTGAATCCTACCATGTTTTCTAATTCTACACTTATTTGCAAGACAAATATGATTTTAACAACTACTTTGGCTTATAGATTACAGTTTGTTCTTCCAACTGTTCTGTATCCAACAGTTGGATTCATATAAGGCTGTCAAAGTTCCAATCATATCAGAGTTAATTAATGTTCTTGCTTTAATTTGAAATAAACATGTCCCAGCAGATGCTGAGAAAGACTTTGATACAGTTTCTTAGAAGTTTTTAAGCTCTCCAAAGTTTTATATTTGGAATTAGTGTGAGTTATTAGCAGTATTAATGGTGTATCTTCTCCTTGGTTGCATTATTAATGGTGGTTTTTAATAGTGTGCTCTCAGCTTGATTAAATTTACAGCATGCCAAGGTACACAACAGGGATGTATCTGTTTCCCTGTCTTTTTAGTTTGCTTTAGAACCTTGCCTTTTTAATTAGAAATTTTAAAAACATTAATGCAATTAAAGTAGGGAAGTAAAGTGTAAAATTTTACTATTAACTGATGATATCTAATGTTTTATACTTAGAACAGTGATCTCTATTCCATATCTCTTCCATTAAAGCAGGATATGAAATCTTATTTTGGGTGCTCTATAAGTTCGTTGTTTATCTGGTTAAACTTCCTCTTAGTGAGTAATCTATTAATTGGAGTAATTCCAATTTTATACCACTGAGTCACAGTAATAGTTGAGGGAAAAAAATAAGGTATAGAGCAGTGATGGTGAACTTTTTTTGGTTCGTGTGCCAAAAGGGGGGGAGCACGGGGGGGTCACGTGTGTGTGTGTCCACACCCATAATTCCATGCGCCCTCCCCCACATGCACACATGACCCCTCCCCGCTCCTGGCACACGATGGCACGGCAGTTTTTCGCTCTCCCCAGGCTTCAGAGCCTTTCTAGGAGCCTGGGGGTGGTGGTGAAAACTGCCTTCCCCCCCAGAGGCTCTCTGGAGACAGAAAATGGCCTATTTGCCAACTTCTGGTTGGACCAGAAGGCCCTTTTTTTTTTTGCTCTCCCCAAGCTCCAGAGCCTTTCTAGGAGCCTGGGGAGGGCAAAAACGGACTTCCCCACCCACCCCAGAAGTCCTCCGGAGGCCAGAAATGGCCCATTTCCCAACTTCCAAATGGGCCATTTCTGGCCTCTGGAGGGCCTCGGGGGGGAAAGGCCATTTTTGCCCTCCCCAGGCTCCTAGAAAGGCTCTGGAGCTTGGGGAGAGCAAAAAACGGGCCTTCCCCACCCCCTCCAGAGGCTGGAAACAGAAGGCCTGAAAATCAGCTGGCGCGCAGGACCTGAGCTTGCATGCCCACCAATATGTGGCGTGAGTGCCATAGGTTTGCCATCACTGGTATAGAGTTTTCTCAGCTGGTTGATGTGTATTTATTTTGGCTACTTTGACAATCTATAGAAGGTATAAAATATTAAATATTGTGGATCTTTCAGGCATGAGTGCTGACTAAAATAATTATCATGCAACACTGGAAGGAGAAATCTATGTATAATTTGTTGATGCTGTTGTGAATATTTGAAATGCTTTTGTTTCAATAAAGGAGCAAGGAAGAGGATTTTCAAGTAATATAGAATTGCTTTTAGTTTAGCTTAATATTTTTCAAGTTTCTGTTTTATTACCTATGCATATTTATTACCTATGCATATTTTAAGAACTAGATTCTGAATCCCATACTCTGCCAATGTCACATCCTGCATAAGATTTAATCCTTCCTGTAGTTCCCTTGGACTCTGTATGCTACTGCTTAGCATAGCACTCTACCAATCTTCTTAGCTCTTCAAGTTACAACCCAATACTAAACAAATTGCAAATGTGCTACTCTGTTATTGATGAGTCTAGAACAGGGCAAGTGTTGACCTACAGTTGTTTTGAGTATGCTTCTCACTGAAAAAGTCAAAGTGGTTTTCAGCTCTTTCAAAATAGTTCTGTCCACGTCTGCACCATCCCTATCAGATTGACTGTGGCTTTCTTTATTTTCTATTGTATATATATATAACTACATCAATATAAATTTAACTGGGTTTCACAATGTTTTTCCTTCCTTCTTCGTTCTTTTAAAGTCTTTGGATCAGGGGATTTGTGAGAATGGTAAAAGAAGTCAGTAAGGTAGTTTGTGGACATATGATCCATGCCCCATGGAGTGGTTGGTTTCAAAAATTTTTACTACGGGTTCTGTGGGCGTGGTTTGATTGATGGGCATGGCTTGGTGGTCATATGACTGGGTGGGCATGGCTTGGTGAGCGTGGCAGGGGAAGGATACTGTAAAATCTCCATTCCCTCCCCACTCCAGGGGAAGGTTACTCCCCATTTCCTCCTAATCAGCTGGAACTCAGGAGGCAGAGAATAGATGGGGGCGGGGGCAGTCAGAGGTGGTATTTACCGATTCTCCAAACTACTCAAAATTTTCACTACCGGTTCTCCGAACTACTCATAATTTCTCTGCCAGTTCTCCAGAACTGGTCAGAACCTGCTGATATTTTTTAAATCTCCAAATGTAGAAGGCCCTGCTTTGAATCTCTTACTTAGAGAACTGAAGTTTTCAGTTTTCCTTCAGAATTTCATGAAAAACAGTGATCAGGTTTAGTTTCTTAATGACTGCATCACAGATTGGTTTCTTAATGGCTGCACTTTCAGCCATTTCAATAATTTAAGAGGTGCCAGAACAAAAGTTAATACTTTGTATTCTAAAAAAAATGAAATCCAGTTATCTAATGATGGAATATATGAATGGTATACCAAGGTAAAATATCCTTGGTGTAGGTTAATATGAAATTAAAGTTAGAAATGTGACTGATTTTTATCATTTTTTAAAACTAGGGTCAAAATCTATTAGCTATTTCTCCAAAGGAAACATCATAAATTCACAAAACCATAGAAACATCTTATGAGAAAAGTTCTTGCTTCACTAACGTTTAATTTATTTCATTGTTATTGTTGTTGAATACCTCAGGTGTTTTGATTGGAATGCTGCAATCAATGCTTTAAAAGAAACTTTTATTTTAACATTAACTGAATTTTTTTTAAAAAAAAAATTGATGTGAAAAGTGGATATGGATATATTTAAAAGCCAGCTCTTTGCAGGGCATGTTAAAATAAAATCATAGACATGACTAAACTATGAATCACAGAGATATCTAAAAAAGACAGAGATATGAACAAAAAATAGAGAACTCTAGTAAAAATGTGCATAGTCCTTCTTCAGTGACCATTTGAAGTTTGCAATTACGGTCACAATGTCCCAAGTCACTGCAACCATCAGAACTGCAATTGAGTTCTTTTATTTTGCTACTGATTATCCTCTTCTTTTTCTTTTTTTTCCACCTTTTCTAACATTATGGACTTCTCAAAGGAGTTACGTTGTCACATAATCTGTCCAAAATATTCATGCCTTGAGAATTGCTATTTTTAATAGATGTATATGCATGCATATGTCTATCACAATCATGCTATAATTTTAAATGTATCTCAAGGTAAGACTCTACATCTTGAGAATTTTGCCTCCTTCACACCAATATTTCTCCTCTACCCCAATAAAACTACTGTTATACAAAATTAGTTCTAATGTTCAATATTTTTTCTTGAGGAATGTACAAGCTTCTGGACATCTATATATAGCCAGAATGCTGCCTTGCCAGATTGTTTACTCCAGAGCTTGTTTGCAAAACTTTTATGTGCAATAAGCCTTGAAAAATAGGATGAATAATTGTAGATCGTCATTTTTGAAATATTCACTGTGAACTTGCTAGATAACTTGCTTGTTTGAGTGTGACAACTGCAGCTGCTACAGTTAACCTTTTAAGCTGGTGGACATATTGAAAATGTTATGATGAGGTTGAGGGAGGCTTACTTCTCCCAAAGCGATTATTATGTGGGTGTGACCATCAGAAACCTCTAATTCATAAAAAGACACCCACTCTAGACACTCAGGAACCTCTCTACTAGATGAGATTTTTTCACTTCTCCCCCGCCCTTTGTTCTTTATTTCAAATGCACTGGGCTGCAGCCATCTACAATAGTATGAAAATAAGAGGCATTTTGTGTTTGGAGACTACAGTTGGTCCAGAATGCAGTTACGTGAGCTGTTGTGGGTGCGCCTAGATATACCCACACTACATCAATCCTTCGCGAGCTGCACTGACTTCCTATCAGTCTCCGGACACAATTCAAGGTGTTGGTTATTACCTTTAAAGCCCTACATGGCTTAGGGCAGATTATCTTCAAGACCGCCTTCTACCACATACCTCCCAGCGACCGGTAAGATCCCACAGGGTTGGGCTTCTTCGGGTCCCGTCAGCTAAACAGTGTCGGCTGGTGGGTCCACGGATGAGTGCCTTCTCTGTGGCTGCCCCGGCTCTCTGGAATCAGCTACCTCCTGAGATCTGCACTATCCCCACCTTATTGGCCTTCCAGAAAGCCATTAAGACCTGGATTTTCCGACAGGTCTGGGGCCATTGACCTTGTGGGTATGACTAGCGAGGTCGCCCCATGAATGTATGAAGGGCTGAAATGATTTTAAATTGTAAATGTGTTTTTTAATCTGTTTTTTAGATGTTTTTATATTGATTTATATTCGTTTCTGTTGTGAGCCGCCCAGAGTCCCTAGGGAGTTGGGCGGCATAGAAATATAAATAAATAAATAAATAAATAAATAAATAAATAAATAAATAAATAAATAAATAAATAAATAAATAAATAAATAAATAAATAAATAAATAAATAAATAAATTTTAGCAACTGATGAAAATACTACAGGCTGCTGCTTAACTTTTATTTTCATATTAGCTATCCATTATTTTCATTATTAAAATAATATAAGTAATATAAAATAATATAATATAAGTAATTTGTTGGGACAACACTCCAAGAATGGTAATCCGCAGGAACACACGAAGAGGGTCTTCTAGAGGAAGATTGATGTCATAGCCATTATTTTAATCTGTCTTTGAATTCCATCTTTGCTCTATCACACTTTTGTTTCATTAACATTACAGTTCTAATACATGCATACACACATTCAGTATGACTATGCTTGTCTAGATTGAAATAGATAATTTTAATTGAAACATTAATTAAATAACTCTAAAATGTCTCCTAAACTAAGAGGCGAAGCAGATGCAATATTTATTTTGTTAGGGTTTTATTCTCTCTCTCTCCCCACATTGACTTCAAAATTCCAATTCTGGAATACAGCTCACCTGTCTGGAACCCACACTGCATATCAGACATTAATACAATCGAGAGAGTCCAGAAATATTTCACAAGAAGAGTCCTCCACTCCTCTGCTCACAATAAAATACCTTATTCCACCAGACTTGAAATATTGGGATTAGACAATTTACAACTACGTCGCCTCCGATCTGATCTAAATGTAGTTCATAAAATCATATATCAAAAAGTCCTTCCTGTCAATGATTACTTCAGCTTCAACCGCAATGATACACGAGCACATAATAGATCCAAACTTAATGTAAACCGCTCCAAACTCAACTGCAGAAAATACGACTTCAACAACAGAGTGATCAATGCCTGGAATGCACTACCTGACTCTGTGGTTTCTTCCCCAAACCCCCAAAACTTTAACCTTAGACTGTCTACAGTAGACCTCTCCCCATTTCTAAGAGGTATGTAAGGGGCGTACATAAGCGCACCACTGTGCCTACCATCCCTGTCCTACTGTCCAATTGTCCTCTTTTATCGTTACTTTTTACTTATGTTTATACAAATTACTACTATACATGTTTGACAAATAAATAAAATAAATATAAATAAATAAATAAAGTATTATTGTAAATGGTCTGATGTCTCTCTGAAATCAAAGAACGAAAGCCAGCTTCAAAGATTGAAAAGAATCAGCATTGGGAAATGCATAATCTTTGTCATGTAAAGCCATGACAGACACCCCACCATCTCCCAGAAAAGGTAGGGGATCTTTTTTGTTTGTTTTTTGTATATCAGATACAGAACTCTGGGACAATAGAACAAGATGTTGCTATGGCTAAACTGGAAAAATAAATTGAGTTATTTCCACAACAGTTCTGATTAGCGGCTGGAAAAGAGCCTACAGGATGGGATGGGATCCAGGGAAAAGAACCAGAAGACTTATCTTTGGGATTCAGATTGTCTCTAAGGAATAGGTAAACGCTTTTGGCAGAGTAATATTACATTATATATAAATTATAATGCATTTTCTCTGTGGGGTGCTTCAGTAGAATATTCTTCATATTTTTGTATAATTTCGGTGACTGCATATTCAATTTTCTATGCATATATCAGTTTTTGTGCATGAGATCCTTCATGTCTATCAACTCTCTTGAGAACAGTTTTTCTCCCCTCTGAGGTATTATTTGAGCTATGAAAAACTAAGAGCCTTGGGGAACTATCCATGTTTTAGCTTCTCTTTTTTTTAATTGTAACCAATTTGCTTCCGGCTGTATTTTGGATATTAGTAAGCTTCCTCATTTCTGCTCCATCTCTAGCTCCTTCAACATTGCATATTATAAATTTTGCAGTTAGAAAGTTATTATATAAAATATTTACAAAGAGTCTCTCTATATGTTTTCTTTATATCTTGTGAGATTGGTCTTTCTCTGGTGAGTGGGGCCAGAGGAGGAGGGAAAAAGCTAATATCTCTAGTCACATAATGGTCACACTTATTTGAGAACTTCTCATTTTGTCACTATGATTTATGTGTGTGTTGCTCCTCTCCTTACCCCTCCCCTAAATGTTTCAGTGCTATCTTTGATTGTTTTCCACAGGATGGGAATTCTACATTGCAACATGGTTTCTACCTCCACTACTCAGGAAGTACAAACTTCAAACCTGTAGGGGAATCAGTAAAGTATTTCCTTCAGTTTTGCCTTCCTTGGGAATGTCCTGATATTACCTGAAAACTACAGAAATTACTTTCATTCTGATTTAATGATTTCCACCCCACCCACCCCTATTCCACCAGGTGGTGTGTTTTTATTTTGTTGTTTGCTACTAATTAGGAAAAAAATGTTCCTTTCTATATTTCCCTTGGAAGCTCACATGCAAATGAGTTGCTTTGGTTCTGAGTGTATTATTACACTCATCATATATTGCATTCATATCAAACAACATTGATTAGAAAGAGGTTTTTTTTAAATTCTCATTTGGACTTGTGTAGAGCATAAATTACCAGTTTGAGAACCAAAGCATTTAAGTGCCTAATCAGGAACTGTTTATCTCAGCACATCTCACCTTTTCTCTTATGCTAAAAGCCGGAGAAGGAATATGAGGATAAGAGGGTTGACAATAAACTAGATCTATAATTGGGATTACATTCTGAGAGGTGGGGAAGGGAGGAAGAGAGATGAAACATCTGAGTTCCCTTAGCTGTTCATTGTATGATTTAGCCTCCAGACCCATTATCATCTTTGTTGTTCTTCTCTGTACTCTTTCTAGGGCCTCGGCATATTTTTTGAATCTCGGTGACCAGGACTGGATATAGTATTCTGAGTGTGGTCTCACCAAGGCAACATAAAGTAATACTATTATTTTCTATTATCTTGATGCTATCCTAGAACTGTGTTGGCATTTTTGATAGCTGTAGCATGCTGCTGACTCATACTTAAGTGGTGATCTACCAGGACACCTAGATCCCTCTCACAGTTACCACTACTGTTGAGTGAGGTAACGTCTATTCTATACCTATGCATTTGGTTTTTCCTGCCTAAGTGCAGGAAAATTTTACTTTTCTCACCACTGAGTAAGAGGCAACTTAGCCCGGATATTGTGTGTGAGAGAAAGAGGGTGAAGACAGCCCCTCCCTAATAGTTAGCAGAGTTATACTATAGATCAGTGATGGTGAACCTTTTTTGGCTCGGGTGCCAAAAGGGTATGCGCGCGCACGATAGTGTGCGTGTGCATGCCCACACCCATAATGCAATGCCCTCCCCCTATGCATGCGCACAACCCCCACACTGTCCCCCACGCATGTGCACAACCCCCCAGACTGCCCCCCGCACATGTGCACAGGCCTCACTGAAGCCTCTGGACGTCCGGTAGGCCCGTTGGGCCATTTTTCGCCATCCCCAGGGTTCAGGTGGCTTTCCTGAAGCCTGGGGAGAGTGAAAATTGCCAAAATCAGCTGACCAGTGTGCACATGTGCGCTGGAGCTGACATAGGACAATGCCTCGCATGCCCTCAAATATGGCTACGTGTGCCACCTGTGGCACCCATGCCATAGGTTCGCCATCACTGCTATAGATGCAGATAGAAGAGTACTCAGTCTGGTAATATTGGTAGTCCTCAACTTACGACCACAATTGAGCCCAACATTTATGTTGTTAAGTGCGAAATTTGTTAAATGAGTTCTGCCCCATTTTATGGCTTTTCTTGCCAGTGTTGTTAAGTGAATCACCGCAGTTGTTAAATTAGTAACATGGTTGTTAAGGGAATCTGGCTTCCCCATTGACTTTGCTTGTCAGAAAGTTGCAAAAGGGGATCACATGACCCTGGGACACTGCAATCTTCATAAATGTGACTCAGTTGTCAAACATCTGAATGTAAATCACATGAGCATGCAGATGCTGCAACGGTCATAAGTGTGAAAAGTGATCATGGGTCATTTTTTCAGTGCTGTTGTAACTATGAATGGTCACTAAGCAAAGTGTTGTAAGTCAAGGACAACCTGTACTTGTACTATAAAAGGTTGGGGTTGGGGGAAAGCAATCACATTTGCCCTTTTTAAAGCTGGCCTTAGATTTCAATTTTGAATAAGGCAAAAATGAAATATTATTAGTAATATTGGCAGTAATTATATAGAACCGTGATGGTGAACCTATGGCACGCGTAGCACAGGTGGCACGCGGAGCCATATCTGAGGGTACATGAGGCGTTGCCCTATGTCAGCTCCAGCATGCATGTGCGCACTGACCAGCTGATTTTTGGCCTTCCGGAGCGCGGGGGGAGGTCGTTTTCACCTTCCCCAGGCTTCAGGAAAGCCTCCGGAGCCTGGGAAGGGTAAAAAACGGACCCAACGGCCCAACTGGAAGTTCATTTCAAAACTTCCGGTTGGGCCATTGGGTCTGTTTTTTGCCATCCACAGGCTCCAGAGGCTTCAGTGAGCCCTGTGTGCATGCAGGTGGGGGGCAGCATGGGGAGGTTGTGCGGGCATGCGCAGGGGGAGGGCATTGCTTTATGGGTGTAGGCACCCGCATGTGCGCTATCGTGCAAGCACGCACCCTTTTGGCACCCGAGCAAAAAAAGTTTCACCATCACTGACATAATATATTTATATGAATATAATAATAATTACATGTACATTTAACATAAAACCAATGTTAGCTTTTGCCCTAGTCCAATCCTCTTTCTGGCATCTGGTGTCTAATATGCCATTAAAAGCCCAAATAAGTTACTTTGGGCCAAAAGAAAGTCATACACCTATTTGCTTTAGCTGGAAGTTACAATAAAACAATTGAAACCTTAAAATAAAGAAAAACCGACACAACAGTATGATATGCTTTTGTCTCCCTGTCATGAAGTTTGGGGTTCTCAGGAAATGATCAGACAGTCGGTACATATTTGTAACAGAGGTAGTTGCAAGTTTCTTAATTTAGTTTTCAAGTGAAGTATTCAATTAAGGCAGTTAAACAAGGATTTTTTTCCCTTTCTTCATTATCTTCCTTCTTTGGCTCTAACAGAATAGAAATGGAGCAGTGATTTATTGCTACTTGTGCCAGTATTTCTCAGTTAACCCTTCTGTGCTTGACATGAGGTTATTTTAAACTTGGGGCTATCTGTGTGCATAGCTTTGTTTACAACCTCCCTTTCATTTAGCCTTAAGCAAGGTTGTTAATTTTACATGGCTGGCCACTTTTCCAACTGCCAGGACATTGTCTCTGTAGTCTAAATCTTTCTTGAAACATGATACCATGAAATATGTTATTTTTCCTCTGCATAGAATTCCACAATGTCCTGATCAGTAGTGGGTTCTAAAACCCTTTACTACCGATTTGCACTCTTGCTTACGCATGCGATGCTTCTGCGCATGCGCAGAAGCGTCCCGGGCAGGTGGGCGGAGCCTCCCACTGCCGGCATTACCGGTTCTTAGAACTGGGCCGAACTGGGAGCAACCCACCGCTGGTCCTGATCTATCCATCTCTTGGTGGATCATGGACCACTCCATAATGCCTCCATTCTGGCTCAGTCTGGAACACGTCAGTAGCTTTGGGTCTGATTTAGAACATTTTCACAGGTCCAAGCCTGCCTAGTTCAGCATAGCTCAAGAAGCCATTTCTTTCTCTTTGCTTTCCAGTCAGATTAGTTTATACAGTACTAAATTCTGTCCCTGCCTTCATGAGGCATGCTATATGAAAGTATAAAATCTTTCATTCTTTCTCAGCTAGCTAATCAGAATGAAAATGGAGTGTTTGCCCAGGCGGTCAGTTTTTCCAATTCCATCCTATTTGAGCTAGCAGACTGGACATACTGTAGATCCTGCAATGTTGATTGATGGAGACTAGAAGGCAGGTCTTTTGTGAAGCTTTTTCTAGTCCCTGCTCTGTGGAATATTCTCTCCTCAGACAGTAGATTGGCCTTGCTGGCTTTTCCCAAGGATAGAGCCTTGGTGGTGCAGTGATTTAGACAGGGGTGGGTTCCTCCCGGTTCGGACCAGATCACCTCAACCATTAGCGACCCGCTGATGATGTAATTTTGGCGTCATGGATCCAGTTCTGTTTGTGCCGGTCCATGCTCTCCACCATCTTTTTTTCGTAATTTTCGGCCGATTTTTCTGTGTATGGATGGCTTCACAGTGTTCTGTGCTTTGAAAAAAGCCCTCACGCCCACCCCCGGGTTAATACTGATTTTTATTTCTTTGCCCGAAGCACAGCTGATGAGCTCCTCAGCTGTGTTTCAGTCTGAATACACTTTCTGAGCATGCGCGGAAGTGAAATTGCGTGAGGGGACGCGCAAAACATCATGACGCGATCGGGTGGCGAAGGTAAGTGAAACCCACCCCTGGGTTTAGAATGCAGTACTGCAGGCTACTTCTGCTGATTGCTGACTGCCTGCAATTTGACAGTTCAAATCTCACCAGGTTCAAGGTTGACTCAGTATTCCATCCTCCCGAGGTCGGTAAAATGAGAACCCAGATGGTTGGGGACAATATGCTGACTCTGTAAACCGCTTAGAGAGGGCTGTAAAGCAGTGATGGGTTGCTCCCAGTTCGGACCGTTTCTTAGAACTAGTAGCGCCGGCGGTGGGAGGCTCTGGCCACCAAACCCGGGATGCTTCTGCGCATGCGCAGAAGTGTTGCATGTGCGCAGAAGCGTTGCGTTTGTGTGCAAGTGTGTGCGCGCGCAAACCGGTAGTAAAGGGTTTTAGCACCCACTACTGCTGTAAAGCACTGTGAAGTGGTATATAAATCTAAGTGCTATTGCTATTTAAAAACTAGACTGGGGCTCTAAATATGCTAAGGACCCAGACTCTTAGCTTCTTTGTTAACTGATTAAAAATCTTGGTTGCTGAATATATTTATATATTAGTTGTCTCTTTGACAAACTAAATAGCCCATCTTTTCAGCCACCAAAATTATGAAATAGGCATATCACTGCTCTTCTTCAGATGATGCTGTGCTACTTTCTCAAATACAGATCAACCTGAAATGGGTGTTCCATATACTAGTTGAGCACTGCCAAAAAGAATGTTCAGAAATTAATTACGGTAAAGCCAATGTCATGGTTTTTTTCACAATGCCTTAAAATGCACGTCTGACAAATAAATAACCATCTCATAAAGTAATTCAAGACCTTTACATATCTGATTATTGTCTTCCAAGCTATGGATAATCATAAATCTCATGCCAACTATATTACTTTAAAAACACAAAAAAAACAGTGTTGGCTTTACAAATATTTTATTTACCAATCTTATATTCTTTTCAGCATACACCCGCAGTAATTAAAGTCTTCTCAGCTAAGATTGAAACACAGATTCTTTTTGGAGCTCAGGTCCGCTCAAGTGTGCTTGATCTCAAATTTTTAAGAACCATCTTTCAAGCACCTCACTGTGTTTCAAACATTGTCCTTCAGCACGAAGCTGCCCAATTTAAAACTGAAACGTCTGCCTGAATTTTCATCTACTCCTACTGGCTTAAGTTCTCATTTTTTTTCCAGTCGGTGTGACCCCTATAACTATGACTGTTAGCTTCCAGTGTTCCCAAAGCCAGCCAATACATGCCAAATTGCAACTTTATGGCTTTTCATGGCCAGCTGTCACTTTGATGGGCTATGAATGAGTACTAGCTGTTCTGAAACAGTGGGCCATTGATTTAGAGCGACAAGCAGACTTTTCCAGCTCTGACCAGAAACACCTCTTGAGCCACTCTGCACATCTTCTCTAACCAGCTAGATATCTTTTGATCCCAACATTCAGAAGGGTTTTTTATCATTAGTCAGATTTTATGCCCACCCAACAGCTGTTACTGAAGGAAGATATCAAAAAAATTCCCTTTGAACATAGACTGTGTCCATGTAGTGGAGGAATAATTGAATCAATGGAAAATGTTATTCTGTATTGTCCTCTCGATTCAGATGTTCACCAGGAGTTATTATGTCAAGTCTTTAATAAGTATCCTTGCCATTCCAATTTGTTTTATCTTAAGATGTTATTATTGGTTCAGTCTGATTTATTTCTTTGATCACAGCCAAGTGTTATTCTATAGCCTGCACAGTACACAGTAGTATTAACTCTAACCCTTTTTAGATATTTTAGAATAACTATATTTTTCTTAATCTTAATTAATTGTGACTCTTGTGTATTATTTGCTGGTCTATGACTGAATAATGATTCATTTCATTTCATTTATTTGGATGTATTTATTATTTAAATTTTTATTGGCTTTTTTAGAATTGCAAGCTGTTCACAATCATTGGTTGAGATGGGCATCTATACTGATTTGATCGATTTAATTGATCAAATAAATAACAAATAAAATGGCATACAGTGCTCAGCTGACTCTTTTCTGGGAATGATTAACATCAGATCTGTCTTGGGGAAAAAATGTAGAAAACTATCAAAGAAAACTGAAGGATAGCCCCAACAATTGCAAACAAGTTCTACATGTTTAGAAGATTCAGTGTTTCACACACAAATGCCTCATTACTGAGGAAACCTAGCTACTTAAAGATGTCCACTTGACATCCTTATCAGGTACCTAGGGCTGCTAGGATGGAGGTTTGTACCTGTGGCTCCAGCGGCATCTATCACACACGGCAATGATGTCAAAATAGCAACATGTGTGCAACAATGCATTTGCTTTATGACCTTTAAACAAGTAAGTTGTATCACTTGCATGAAAAATCACACAATGTCAACATCATTTCCATCCCGTGAACTGAATTTTTCACCTCTTGAAAGGAGTGACCCAAGTGCTGCTGCGTGAGAGGGCAAGCTTCTGTCATTTGCTCCAGCTCTTGCTGACTTAGCAGTTCGAAAGTAGATAGCTAGGTATCATTTCAATAAGCACATTAATGGGGACATAAAGGGAACTCCCAACTGAAAGTCCACTGGGCCATGGTGATGTCACCGGCAATTCCTTTCAACCGGGAAGCGCCTTGGTGTTTCCAACATGAATGCAACCCCTTCAATTTGCCTATGAGTATTTCTCATTCTCCACAGAGAGAAAAGCTATTACTGACGCTTACGTAAAATTTCATTTAAGCTTTTCAATGTGCATTTTTCTTCGTGAGGTAATTCAGCTAACTCATCTCACTTATCCAAAGGAATTGCAATCAATAAGTAGGATTCAGTGACTGTGTCCTCTTTATTTTCAGATATTGGGCTTTACTTTTTCATTTGCCTCCCATTGTAAATATTCTGTTCAAAATCTTCTTTTTGAACGAAGACTTGGATCTAGTTCCTTCCTTTCCATATGGCCCAAAACAGAATCCCTCTCTAAATCTTGAAGACTGACTTCCACATGAGTGGGCTATAGTTAATGTAACTAGCGGAGGGTTCTGGTTATTTTTGCTACCGGTGTGCATCACGAGCATGCGCAGAAGTGAACTCACGTTCCATCAGACGATTTCACTTCCGCGCATGCTTAGGATGACATTACAAGCAGAAACACAGCTGAGGAACGTCTCAGCTGTGCTTCGGAGGAAGAATAAAGATCAGTACTGAAACAAGGGTGGGTGGGAGGGCTTTTCCCCGACAACTCAGGACACGGAGAAGCGCCAGAAAATGATGTCATTGCCGGGCTTCTACCGGAGCTGCGCTCCACACCGCACCATCAGGAACCCACCACTGAATGTAACACAAAATATGAAACTTGGATACCAACCCAAACAAAATGTATGTCAATGGCTTTTTTCCAGACATTTAGCTTCTGTTAATGAAGTTTACTTAAGACAAATTGGCAGAAATAATGTGGTTGGCATGTTTGTGTCAACCAGCCCTTGATATCTGTAGCAATCACAATCATTTAACGCCATAGAATCTTATTGTTTTCTGTTTGGAGTCTCCTTTGACATGAAAGGCAACAGCATAGTCACATATTGCATGCTGATTTCAGGAGAAATTAGCTAAAGCCTAAGATTCTTCTCCACCCCAGAACAATGAGGCGCAATCCATGAAGATCCATAATTGAATCTGTCAACAAAGGTTGGCATTCCTTTCTGGCTGTGATTCATTGCTTATCAAATAATCACTTCCTGTAATGGGGAGCAGAGTGTAAACATGCTCTTTGCTAATTTTCCAATCCATGAACTTCTGATTCTTAAGCAGAAAGAACAGGAAATACTGATGTGCACTGTGATGGCATACTTTGATTCCAATTAAAATTTTAATGAAACTGAAGCCAAACCCAACTGTGACTAGTGGCACAGTTTTTGATTCAGCTGTGCCCTTTATGTATCACCTCATTTGGTTTAATTCCTGTGACCAGGCTGGGAGTTGACAGGCTATTGCCACATTTAAAAGGATGAGGCTTCGGAACAGATTGACTTTTCGGAGTTCTTCCTACAGTTTTCAGGGGTAGTTGTCAGAGTGACAATTTAAACCAACTCAGATTTTCAGACTTATGTTCTCCTTGCCTCTTGTGTGCCCTCTCCTCCTCTCTCTTGTCCCAGTGTCCCAGGAGAACAAAGAAAACAAAATGAGCAAGCACCATACCCGCTGAGAATGCTTGCAGCTGAGAGAAATTGGCTAAAACTAGATTTTGAGCAGCTGCCAACTCCAGAAAATTAAAAATACTGTTGGAGTCAGTTGCACCAATGCTGTCAATGAGAAACTGGTGGGTTTTGTTTTTTTAAGTAGTATCTGAGATTTGCTAAACATGTGAATAGGGTTTAAAGATGACATTGTAAATCTGGGCTCTGACTATTTCCAGTTGCATTTCTGCTGACAATTTAAAGCAAACCTTAATGTCACCGAATCTTCTGTAACATTTGGATTGCATAAAAGGATTCTTTTATGGTAAGTTTAAAAAGGTTTTCTTAGTAGAAGAAAGGTTGAAGGCCTTGATTCTGAGTTCTTGTTAATTTATTTCATTGACACCATTTCACCCTGATCTTTAGCCAGAATGACTCCTCTTGAACTTACGTACATATTAAAGATGCTCGAAGACTCACACCCAAATAACGTGGTGCAGAAGAAAATATGAAGGAAACAAATAGGAAACTGCCATTTCACTGTAGTTCATCAAACCAGATAATCACATTTTAGGGCAGTTTTTTTTTAAAAAGGATATATTCACACATTTATATTTCTAAGATACTGATGGTGAAAATGATACAACTGAATTGAAACAAATCTGCTCTATTCCCTGACATCAAGTTATATGTACAATTTTATCAATAGGACTCAAAATTAAATAGAGTTCAGATTTGTCTATTTACCCTGGAGAGATCCAAAAATAAGGAGGCATATCAGAAGATTGGAAAGACAGGACAATCCTGTGTCCCTATTACTGAACTAGAGTATTTTGATGGGATATCACTGGAGGATGACATACTTTTTTATTAAAAAAGAATAGTGATCCATGATGCATCTCAAAAGAACTTTCCTTAAGGCAGGGGTGTCAAACTCACGTCACGGTGTTGTCATATGACGTATCGGACCTTTCCCCCCCTTTGCTAAACCAGGCATGGGTGTGAGCAGTACATGACGTATACGGCCCATGGGCCACAAGTTTGAAAACCCTGCCTTAAGGGGACATTTGTTTCTTTCATTCTGAAAGTAATTGCTGGATAGGCAAGGAGGAAAAGAATATTAAAAACTGCAAGACTAATCCCAGCTTTAAACTCATCTATGTCTCCTTCTTCTTTAGTCAATGTTAAGTTTCTTTTATGCAGGCATCACTGAATTACTTTTCCTTTTCCTTTGCTTTCCATTTCCCTCCTAAAGTTCTTTTAAGTCCTGTTAAGAATAGAAGACAGACTTGAGCATGAGGTGTCTTTCAGGTGTCTTTGCAATACAAAATGTTGAATGAGCAATGAACACCAGCAGAGAATGACTGCTGTCTATAGCAGTGAGGTAACCTGAGCTCAGTCAACTTACTCATGTGATCCGGCTAACTTGATTTAGGGTCTAGGACTGTTCGTCTCATACCCTTGGCCGCCCCTCCTTCTCCATGGACGTTCCTCCCTTGGGTGATTCTCCGCTGACTATTCTCCTCGGCTGACATGCCCCCACTGATTCGCCCTGGGCAATGGGCCATGGCCTCTCCGTCCCATGTGCTTCACCACAGCCCATTCACAGAAGGACGGTTCCTCCTGGGTTTTTCGCCACCCGGGACAGTTAGGCACCAACCAATCGGCTAGCTTTCAATGCAAGCAGCCTTTTTAGGAGAAGGAAGGGGAGGGGGTAGTCTCTTCCCTCCTGCCTCATCTCCCCCCCCTTTGGAGTATGGATAAAGAAGTGCCCTAAAAGGTACCCTAAAGCGTGGAATTCTGCAATTCAATTCCTGATGAGGAATCCTGATGCTTTTGCTTTAAAAAAACTTGCTTCTTCCAGAAGCCCTGAGTTTTTCTAAAAGTTTTCTCTCATCATCATCATCATCATCATCATCATCATCATCATCATCAGATTCCTGATGAGGAATCATCAGGATTCCTCATCAGGAATCGAATTGCAGAATTCCACACTTTAGGGCACGCTTTAGGGCACCTCTTTATCCATACTCCAAAACAGGGGGAGAGGAGGCGGGGGGGGGAAGAGAGAGAGAAAGAGTGAGGAAGGCTACCCGTTCCTTCTCCTAAAAAGGCTGCTTGCATTGGAAGCTAGCCAATTGGTTGGTGCCTAATTGTCCTGGGTGACGAAAAACCCAGGAGGAACCGTTCTTCTGCGAATGGGCCATGTCGAAGCGTGTGGGATGGAGGGGACGTGACCCATTGCCCAGGGTGAATTGGTGGAGGCATGTCAGCCAAGGCAAACAGTCAGTGGAGAATCACCCAAAGGAGGAACGCCCATGGAGAAGGAGGGGCAGCCAAGGGTATGAGATGAACCGTTCCATTCCACTTGATTTATACCCCATTGTTTTGTTTAGGGAGTCGGTTGTTATCAAGAATGTCTTTGCTTTAGCATAAAACTTGATTTCCCTGAACTTTTTGAAAGAGGATGATAGATGGAAATGTATTTTTCTGTAAGCTCCTGGAGTGCAGCAATAATAAATCAACTGAACATACATTAAGAGGAGCTTCCTCCTGATTCTGAATCAATTTCTTGCTTCAAAACCTCTACAATATGCCCTTATTTATTTCTGTTTCTTCATTAATGCTTTGCTATCCTTTGGGTACAGAAATAGATACAGGAACTTTTTTGAAATACAGGGAAGGCCAAATATGTTATAGGTGGATTTGGAAATGTTTTGAATATCTATTACTCTTTCAACACATAAGAGATTATTGATAACAATTATTTGCTTGTTATTTCCTGGAAAAACAATGGAAGTAAATGTGAGGGTTTCTGCTAAAGGAATTTGTAAGGAACTAAAAAAAATAGTCTTGATATGACTTATAAGCTTTCTTAACTGGAACTCATACATCTCTAAATTGCTCCCATGGGTCTTAGAAGTATTTGGAAGAATTTTGTGAAAGAAAGAAAGAAAGAAAGAAAGAAAGAAAGAAAGAAAGAAAGAAAGAAAGAAAGAAAGAAAGAAAGAAAGAAAGAAAGAAGGGAGGGAGGGAGGGAGGGAGGGAGGGAGGGAGGGAGGGAGGGAGGGAGGGAGAGAATTACACTCATTCAAATTTTCAGATGCAAGGAACTGCATTTCTGGAAACAAGGTATAATTTGTATCAAAATCAGACTATTTCCTATTGCCTACTTAAACTGGCAACAGGTTTCTAATATAGTATCTTTTTAAGAAGAAGATGTCTGGGTTTCAGACTGGACACTCTTCCATGACCTTTCCATATAGTACACGGGTTCTTGCATGCAATCAGTCAGTTGGTCCATCTTGGTGGCATTTTCTGCTCTTAATGAACCCTTGATGTTTTTCATTGGACATATTTGACAATAAACCTGGAGATCTTTTGCCTACAAAACATATTCAGAATCATTACAGTTGATGATGAGGGTCTTTTTTTTTTACCAGCATATATTTAATGAAGAATCAAAAAAACTTTCTCCTCTCAGGTTTAAACTTGGCTGACTTTCTGACCTAAGGTTCATTTCTTGAAGACATCATTTCAATATTATGAAATTTATTTTATATTTTGTTAGACTTTTGGCATACCTATCAACCTATCATGATTGATTAGATTTGAAATTTCTCCAATTCAATGAATGGGGCCAAGATTTCCAGTGGCCTAGAACAATTTCTTTAAAAATTAATTTGGTTAGAATCTAAAACCAGCTTACCTTATTCATCAAAACTGAAGATATTTCTCCATAAGGAAAGAAAACTCAGTATCAACCAAAGCTGCTTGATTATGGGCTTTTCTGTTCCCATGAGTCTCCTACTGAAGAAAAGGGAGGAAGATAATCCTTATCAGAATGTTCAGTGTCTTGGTAACTAGTGGGACATCTTTCCTGAACATTCTGCACCAAATGCAGTATATCATGAAAAGAATAAGAAACATCATAGTTTGTCAAACAATATATTTCATTTCCTTTAGGGCTAATTCCCCAGATCTGTCTTTCCTTATAATGAGAGGGTAAGTGAGCAAACTGTTAAAGAAGGTGTAGATTGTTCTCAATAACGTGGAACAAAGTTCAAGTTAATGAAGATTGTCCCTTTGAATCTCAATCTAGAGATTCAGTAAAGTAAAGCTAAAACTTCTACCAACTAAATTCTAAGCCCAAGGGTGTCAAACTGGCAGCCCACGGGCCGGATGCATCACACATAGGCCACGCCCACCCCAGCTCTGTGATTGGGAAAACATCATGAAACATCACGTGATGGCAATGTGACACTGCAAGTTTGACACCTGTGCTCTAGACAGATGAAGGGAAGGGAAAGGGGTTTTCTGGGTTACTTGTAGCAAATTTCTCTATTGTATTCTGCTCTTTTTCAATGGAAACCTATGGCCTGATTGATAATCTTTAAATTTTGTTTAATGCAGCTAATATTATGTTGCAAAGGAATTTTTCATCATCCTCTACCTTCTTAGAATATTTGTCTTTCTTGGCTAGCATTAGAAATGCCTATTTTTCTTTTTATAATTAAGAGCATTTTTTTTCTATAGCTACAGATCGATTATTTCAAACTACAGCTGTTCAACTGCATTAACTATAAGGGAAGTATAGTTTAAGCCATGGGACAAAAGCTTACTACAATCACAGGATTCAACATATCTGATTAAAGATAGGATAGGATGGGATGGGATGGGATGGGATGGAATGGAATGGAATGGAATGGAATGGAATGGAATGGAATAGAATAGAATAGAATAGAATAGAATAGAATAGAATAGAATAGAATAGAATAAGAGTTGGAAGGGACCTTGGAGGTCTTCTAGTCCAACCCCCTGCTTAGGCAGGAAACCCTACACCACTTCAGACAAATGATTATTCAATCTCTTCTTAAAAACTTCCAGTGTTGGAGCATTTTCTAATGGAGATGGAGATCTTCTAATGCACTTTAATAATTTGTCTACAATTGTTAAATATACTTGAACAAAACAGTGTATCCACTTCTTGTCTGCATATAATGCAAATGTTTAAAAAGCATTAAGAGTTACAAAGGTTTTAATCAAATGACCACTTTCCTACACAACTCCCCACTTTTTTTTTGTTTCAAAGGGGCCTTTAGAAGAATTGAGTTTAGTGGATTATATTTCAAATTAATGTGGCAGCCTTTTGGCATCTGTTCTATTCCTGCTCCTATACTTAACTGAGCTTCCAGTAATAGGAGAAAGACTTCACCATGTCTTCTGATGCTTGCAGGATTTTTTTTTTCAACTTTGGGAAAGCATCCTAATTGGATAAGAATTCCTCTATCATCAGTCACAGCTTTATAGAGTAATGTTTAGTTCAGTGGTTTGAAAAAAAATCAATCCTTTTTACACACTAAAGATTTTGAAGAACCAGGGTTTTAAATTTTATTTTCTATTAGAACTATACAAGAACTACCAGGCCTTTCACAAGCAGATCCCCAGCCCAAATCCATTCTAAAGTCTTGAGAAACATTTGGAAACCCCTGCGTTCTTCTCATCTATTAATTATCATGTAAAAAAATACAAATGCAAATCTTTTGTTTATTCCTTTCTGCTCAGAATTGGATGAAATAGGGAGGATAACTGGAACAATATATGCCGAGAAACATTCCCTAGTTAGGTATTTGAGCAACACACATTTAAAATTGGTTTTTAAAATTCCACCTTTTTTTTCTTTTCATCAGAACAAAATGACATTTATAGGGAATCAAGTTCACCGTTAAAGACTGAAACCTGCCAAATTTAAGAGAATTAGATGGCAACATTTCTAACTATCTATCTTTCAGTTGTGGTTGCATTAAAAATTCAAAAACCTTTTATTTTCAGTCAGAATGAGATGGCATTTCATCAAAGATGCGACCATGAGCAGGATTTATGGAATGAGTTGTATTTGTGGGAAAGTTGTACCCAAATAAGTTAAAGGTTTTTGTACAAAAGAAAGAAAATAAACCTAAAATAATCATGCTGCTGGTTGCACTCTATTCCTTAGCAAAAGTCACTGTCAGGGTTCCAAGTAACACCCCCAACGCAATAAGACTCCGAGGCTTGAGTTTCCTCAAAGTTCCATTTTATTAGAGATGTCATATTGGCACTTCTGGGAAAACCCGAATCTGAAAGTTTCCAGGTTTTCCCCACCCAAAAGAAAGTTCAAGTCTCTGCCCAGCACCCACATGTCCATCACATGACCCAATCAGGCACCATCCAAAACTGGAGATGCCTCCCAGTCTCCTCATGGCAGCTGCAGGGCAGAGTGGCCTTGACTTTCTGAAAAGAATGTTATTTTGACTATATATCACCCACGCTCCATGCAATCCCCCCTCCCATTTTCCCACAGTAGAAAATGTGGCAGGCCTGAAGGCTCAAAGGTAAAAGATGGCTTCCAGGTCTGACAGTCACTTTGAGAGGGGCAAGAAGTAGCCTTCTGGGACTTTTTAATGTTTATGCTTTTGCATCTTCAGAGTTAAATACCAGTGAAGTACTAGAAATACTGGGTCTGGACCCAATATATGGAAACACAATTACATGCATGCCAGAATGGAGATGAGGGGGGGGGGGACTTTATTCTGTGCAGTAAAGGGATACAGGAGGATTTCTCTCAGAGTAGACTAAATAATTTGGGGTCAAGTCTTAAAGCCTTTGTCCATTACCAGAGAAAAGGATTTGCACCATCCCAACCTGTATTGTTCCATTCTGTATAGGCTGGACTTTTTGTTGAATCAGATCACAATCCTATTTTTAATCCTACTTAGATTAAAATGTTTTACAGATAAATCCTATATACTTGGAAAAAGGAGGGGAAGGAGTGTATCTTGCCTACATGTTTGGTAACAATAAGCTGAAACATTATTGTATTTTCGCCAGAAATTCTTTCCTCTTTCCCTACTACTTCCTTTAACGATGTACATGATTTCTTCCTATTGTTATATTATTACCAATCTGGGCAAATCATTATTATATATCTGGGATACTTTTCAAGTCTTATTATTATATAGGCACAAGAACAGTTTTTCCCCGAACGCCATCACTTTGCTAAACAAATAATTCCCTCACCACTGTCAAACTATTCACTAAGACTGCATTACTATTACTATTAGTCTTCTCATTGTTCCTATCACCCATCTCCTCCCACTTATGACTGTATGACTGTAACTTGTTGCTTGTATCCTTACGATTTATATTAATATTGTTTCCTGATTGCTTATTTGTACCCTATGACAATCATTAAGTGTTGTACCTTTTGATTCTTGACAAATGTATCTTTTCTTTTTATGTACACTGAGAGCATATGCACCAAAGACAAATTCCTTATGTGTCCAATCACACTTGGCCAATAAAGAATTCTATTCTATTCTATTTTCTTTGCTATGACAAGTGGTTGTCATATGTAATGCCAAACACTCTCTTTTTTTTTACATGTTCAACTTGTTTAACATACCGTATTTTTTGGAGTATAAGATGCACCTTTTTGCCCCCCAAAAGACGGTGGAAATGTCAGTGCATCTTATACACCGAATACAGCAATTTTTAGCCTCCCGAAGCCCCGCCCCCGCATCCAATTTTTGAAAAAAAACGGGTCTTTTTTGCAAAAATGGGGGGTTTTTGCCTTTCCCCACCCCCTAGGAGTGCTCTGCAGGCTTCCCAGATCCTTTGCATGCCCTGTTTTTGCAAAAAAAAGAACCGAGCAAAAAGCGGGCCGTTTTTTGCAAAAATTGGGGCGATTTTTGCCTTCTAGCATTACCCCGTCTAGCATGACTGGAGGAGGAATGCTGGAAGTTGAAGTCCACTAGTCTTAAAGCTGACAAGTTTGAAGACCCCTGGGTTAGGGGTTATGGATGCAAGGGTCTTCAAACTTGGCAAGTTTAAGACTTGTGGACCAACTCCCAGCATGACTGGAGGAGGAATTCTGGGAGTTGAAGTCCACAAGTCTTAAAGCTGTCAAGTTTCAAGTTTTTTAAAAGTATACATGGTTGTAAAAAGTATTCTGCTATACTGGTATTTTATTAAATAATATATTACTGCACCATTTGGTTCAGAATACTTTTTTCCTTGTTTTCCTCCTCTAAAATCTAGGTGCATCTTATACTCCGAAAAATACGGTAATCATTTTAGGAAGGGCCAAGCTAGATGTGAGAACTCTCATGATATTAACTATAAAGTACTTTTTAAAAAACAGTCAGCTTGGAGAAGGCAATTGGGAGCGATATAAGCTGATTAAAGGATAACAGTTTCTTTGTGAATAAATGGTGGACAAGATTTTGTTTGTTTAAATTTGTAATTGCTGCAAATATTGGTACTTTGGAGAAATCCGTCACTTGTAGGCAGATCGTGACAACATAGTCATACTTCCATTTTTTTGGTAAAAAAATTAAGCATTATTACTGATCAGTTTAGTACTTAAGTGTGGTTCAGTAAACTAAATATTTAAGGGAACAAATGAATCTTGAATATGCAATGGAGAAGGGACCACTTAATTTTATTGATTGCATGGTTAATGTACTGCTCCAAATGCTATGCTTCAATTCACTACCCATAAAACTACCATGTAACCTGTCCACAATAAAAGATATAACTACCAAACAATTAGTGGCTTGAATCGAGGATACACTAACAGTATGGGACATGGTCAGTTCATCATTCTTAGAGGTAGGTAACTGGAAACTTTTCCAGGTCAACTTAATGCAAAACTTTAAAACTAGGATATGCAAAATAACTTGGACAACTGTATACCGTATTTTTCGAAGTATAAGACGCACTGGAGTATAAGACGCACCTAGATTTTAGAGGAGGAAGGAAAAAAGTATTCTGAACCACATGGTGCAGTAATATATTATTTAATAAAATACCAGTGTAGCAGAATACTTTTTACAACCATGTATACTTTTTACAACCATGTACACTTTTTTTGCAAAAACGGCCCAATTTTTGCAAAAAACGGCCCCATTTTTTGCTCATTTTTTTGAAAAAACAGGGCATGCAAAGGATCTGGGAAGCCTGCAAAGCACTCCTAGGGGGTGGGGGAAGGCAACCCCCCCATTTTTGCAAAAAATGGCCCATTTTTTGCAAAAATTGGATGCAGGGGCGGGGCTTTGGGAGGCTAAAAATTGCTGTATTCGGTGTATAAGATGCACCGACATTTCCACCCTCTTTTTGGGGGCAAAAGGGTGCGTCTTATACTCCAAAAAATACGGTAAGCCATAGGATTTGCATCACACATGTTTTCTCATTTGTTCTCTTGCTGCGAGCCTTGGATGCCCCCCCCTCCATTTCTTCTGTAGATTGAATCAGTATGAACTCATGGTCACCTCTTAGAATTATTGTATCACTTAATTTAAAAATCGTTTAATGGGGAAACAGCTGACCCACACAAGCTACAACTGCACATACCTTGATGAATGAATAAATCAATGAGCATGGGAAATTAAATCAATTCTAATATGGTAAGGGAATCAATTGCTATTTTATTAAGAGAAATTAAAATGATGCTTAATTACTTGAAAGATTAGATGGTATTGTAAGCAGATCAATTAATGAAGTATGTGTTCAAAATCCGATACTATCAGAATTTGCTGATCCCTAAATATTACCCTAGTGTTCATTTATCAAATAGGTATAAGCACAAGACAAAACAACATAGCTTCAGAACTAGAACAGGATATCTCAAAGGTACTTTTGGAAGGAATTTGGCTGACTGGAATAGAGGCAGATTAAATGCAGAAAGCCAGAGCTATACAATGAATCAGCTACAGAATTGGGATAGAATATAACAGATCGTGGCTAATGTCTGCAAGAACTTGTATGCCAGTATTGTGTAGCTAAATGAAGTGTTTTACCCATCAATATAATCCTAACTTTGATCCCACTCCAAACACTTGCAGCTTATGGTCAGATCTATTTTTCAAGTAACTGGAAATCCACTCTTCCAATTTATAGAGCTTTCCTATCCCAGTGCTTTACACTATAAGAGAAGCATTTGGTTATAATGTCATGGCCTTTATGAATCTCCAATACCTGCCATATAGACATGTTGACACAAAAGCCTTTTTGGAAACCCTTGGTACCACGAGCAGTTTGCATTATATCTGCATCTCACTGTACTATATTGGGTTGTTACATTTATATTGTAACTGTACTATATTGGGTTGTTACATTTATATAACCAGAAGAATATGGGTTCAATGTTTCCTACCTTATTTTTTTCCCCCTACACAGAACACTTTGCCTGCCAATCACAAACAGTTACCGGTAATATTGGATTCAATAGAACTATAAAATTCAGTTGAAATGTCAAGTAATGGAAACGTAGTACTCCTCATAGATACACTAGCAGCTCAATCTTTTTTTAAAAAAATTGGAGCTCCTTTGAGCAGATTAAGTTCCATACCAGTCTCCTGGAAAAACTCTTGCTTGAAACTTTCATCTTCATGAAATAAAACATTTTGGAAGTTTAGAAAAGTTAACTTCAGCAATAATGTGAGCTAAGCATGTTCACTGCTCGTTCAATACTAGTTATCTGTTCTGCCTAAGGATTGCACATTTTCTCCCTCATACAACGAGGGATAGTGATTTCTAGTGGACGAAAATTTAGGGTTGCTCAGCATGGTATTAGAGAGTGAAGTGGCTGTGTTACTGAACATATAAGGGTCAAGGTCTACTGAGGTAGAGACAGGTGCAATCTAGAAGTTACCTCTGGTTGAATAAGGCAGAAAAAAATCCAACCACAATGATCAATTATTTCAATAAAGGCAATGAGTTCACGATTTACTTTCTTAATGGAATTAATTGAATGTTCAAAATTCCAACAGAAATAACAAAGGAGATATTCACAACAACAGGCTGTTGTTCCAGGCTGCTTAATTTCAAAAGATCTTGTAAGATAACAAAGGTTATTTACTTGCAATAAAAAAAACCCAGTATGTTCAGTTGTTCTCTTTAAGTACTCCTATGCAGTAGACCAGGGCTGTCAAACTCAAGGCCCGCGGGCCGGATGTTTGTTTCATATTTTCAATAATGATTGTTTTTATATATTTATTATTTTACTTAATTATTATACATCAATAATTAAGTAAAAGTCACCAGAGTCACCGTTTGGGAGTGGGGAAGCCATATAAATATGATAGGCAGATAAATAAATAAAATTGTAACAATTAAGACCAGCTACTGCTGAATTTATATACAGCCAAGCCTGTTTAACTTTTAACAGATTAACAGAGTTGGAAGGGACCTTGCAGGTCATCTAGTCCAACCCCCTGCCCAAGCAGGAGACCCTATCATTTGCCTCTACTTAGGATCGAACTCAAAACCTCCTGATTGTGAGGCAAGAGCTCCACCTCTAGGTCACGGCCATAGTCCCCTGGTTTAAACCCTGCATTTTTCTTCCATTCCTCCATGGAAGTCAACATCTTGCGGTGTGTTTCTTCAACCTTGGATGTTTAAGACGCCTTCATAATGTTTTGCTAATGGTCTGGTTTGCTGTCAGATTATTTCCATCTGGTCTTCTTAGCTTCTAGCCACCACACATTCTCCATTTCTATCTTCTCTTTCCCATCTTCCAAGAAACATACAATTGCAGGAGTCGAGTCTCCTCTTTCAAGATGGAAAGTCATGCATTCTCCCTCAGTTTCTATTCATGGGCCATATGGAGGGAAAAGACTTTCTATTTTTATTTCTAATTTTTCCTGCTGGGGGATATCAGGAGGAGGAACTCTTATTTCCCTTTTGGCAGAAGCCGGAGTGTTATTTCCCCTTTCATCCTGACCATAAACCATGAGAATGGGGAGAATTTCCAACCCTCAGTCATTTTGATTGATGTTATTTTGATACAAATTTTTCTGCAGAATAGCTTTCGGTGATTGTTTACTGTTTGTTTTAAAAGAAATAATGGCAGAAGATTCTAGCAAGGCAATTACATGCTGTTAGTTTCTGGAAAATATTAGCTATCCTACCTCCTGAGTGGAAAATAGCTTTTTCTATTCCATCTCCTTCAGATTCACACAAAGCAAATAAGCTCCATTGGCATACCTTTTTTTGTTTTTGTTTGTTTGTTGCATTTATTTTTCAAAAGATAAGAAACCAGAGGCTTGAACAGAAGCCTTGGAGGTAGTGAGCTGAGGCCAGGAATGGCAGCAGCAAAGGTGAGTTGTCAAACAGTGATGGAGAGTGGAGAAACAGGCCAGAGCTAGAACCAGAGCTGGGGCTGGAAGCTCGAAACTGGGGACAGGCTGCGGCAAGAGGGCTGGATGAGGGCTTCAGAAGCAGCTGGGAGCCTACCAATCTGTGGAAAAATCCACAGCAGTGAAGAGTCCCGAGCAGTCTACAAAAGTCTTGGGAGCAGTGGAGAGTCCCAAGCAATCTGTGGAAGCGTCCTGGTGGAAACAGAGAGTCCCAGAACTGAGAGGGCCAACAGAGCTGGTGACCAGAACTGGAGGCCAGGAGTGGGCTATGGGCCACAGAATCCAAGCTGATCCCGAGCTCAGAAGTTGACAGCAATGAAAGAATGAGACCAGGAGCTGGTGAGGCCCTCTAGAATTGGATGTAGGGACAGGCTCCAGGGCCTAAACTACAATAGGGGCAGCCCCATGGAAGAATGTTGGTTGGCAACAGGCATCTAATAGGATTGGCTGGGAGGGATTAATGGTTAAGTTCTGGACAGCATAGGAGCCTTAGGTTCCCTGAGGCAATGGTGGACAGCCCTTGGGGTGAGAATCTAGGGGTCATTTGTGTGGTTGCCAAACTGGATGTCTGTTACCTTTCTCACTGGATGATCACAGTAAGAATGTGTGTGAATATGGCCTTTCCTTAACTGTCCACTGGAAGACACCAGCTATTGTGGGGGGTTATGTTAGTTGTGGGTATGGGTTGAAGAGAATGATGGCCCCTGCCAATACTGAAAACTAGTGATTAAGTGCCACAGAACACCCTCCTCTACTTATTCCCTGGGTAGTCTGGGTGAACTTGAATAGTTGGTGGAATGCCAGGCTCCTGACTTATGGAAGAGGGAAGCAGAATTGGGATGGGGGAGGATTACCTCACAAGGCTCAGGGCAGGACAAAATATTCAAGTGGTGACAGGCATGGGTCATTTAGATGGGAGTCAAAGGACAGGCTATTGAAGGGGAAGACAGCCACAATGTTTAATACTGGTGGTGCTTTCCTGTCCTCAATGTATGCTCGGATCCTGGGCAGCAGACTACTCTTGAAAAGTATTTATAAGTACAATTGGTACAGAATGCAACAATGTGGGTAGTTCTGCAGGCCTTTAGAGTGGTCCATGTGAGACCGCTGTTGTGCATATTGGACAAGTTTGCTTCCATGTCTAATTCAAGGTAGGGGTTATCACTTTAAAGTCCTTCATGGCCTAGGACCAGCTTACCCGAAGAACAATTGAACCCAATGGAATTGGTCCTGCTTGCTTCAGCTGAAGAGGCATGCTTGGACCCCATCTGTAAGGAAATTTCAACTGGTGGGGCCTGGGGAAAGAGCTTTTTCTGTCCTGGACTCCACCCTTTGGAACATATTGATGCTGGAAGTGAGATCCATCCCCACCCTTCTGGCCTTCTAGTAGGGCCTTAAAATTTGACTTCTGCTGGTTGGATTGGGCCCCAAAGGCAGCACACTATAGTGGCAGAGGTTGGTGGAGTGATAGAGAAGATTTCACCTCTGTACCATTTGTGATCTTGGTTCTTAATCTTTTATCTTGTTTAATTTAAAAAAATTAATTTTATTTTATTGTAAGCCATCCAGAGTTGCTTTGGATAGTGAAATGGGCAGCATATAATAAAATAAATAATTGAAATCCCAGATGATCTATCTGTAACAGCTGGATACAGATCATTATCAGTATTACATATAAACTCTTATAAACCTACCAAGAAGTAAGTGCCAGCATTTTGCTGCATAGGGATAAGCAGGCAGGGGTTTACAATGGTGAAGAACACTCCACAATGGCATTTTATTAGTAAAGTGAAATTGCAAAACCAAACAGCAGTAGAATAGGGCCTCTAAGAAATTTGACAATTTGATTTCAGGTTGATCTATTTCACTCATGCCTTGGCAGAGATTAATTATGTGCCCTCAAGTCAGTGTCTGCTTTTAGCAACCATATAGATAGATCTTATCCATGATGATCTGTCTTTGTTTCTTACATTGCAATTGTAGTCAAGTCCATCTATCATCTTCTTCTATCGTCATCCTCTTCTTCTCTTTCCTTCCACCTTTCCCAAGCACTATGGATTTCTTTGGGAGTTGGGTCTTCACATAAGGTGTCCCAAGTTTAAGCCTAGACATTCCTTCCTTGAGTGAGAATTCTGGATTGATTTGTTTGTTTGGCATTTGCAAGAAGGCATCAATACTCATTTTATCTCGTTTCTTGGAAGTATCATATGGAAAGCAATGACCTATCTAAAAGCAACATTGTTATCTTACTTTGTACAAATATACCACCCCGTGTCACTGGAGAATAGGACTCATGATTTCTTAGCAAAATTCCAACATCTTTTAGTGTCTTATGCATATTTACTCCAAAGCTCATTCCACTGAGTTGAGTGACATGTACTCTCAAGTAAATGTTCACAGCCTTCATCTAGCTGATCTTAAACAAGCATTTGAAATGACAGAAGGAGCCACAGAGTTAGAAGGGGCCATTAAGATCACTTCAGTCCACCCGCTGTTCAATGCAGTCTTTGACTAAAGTCTTATTTACCACATAAAGTGCTTTCAAACATGGTCTCCAGCTGTTTAGATACATGTATCAAATACAGACATGGAGTCCTGAATGGCTTTTACTGGATTTTTAAACCACTCTTTTTGTTTTGTTTTGCTTATTTTTTTGTCACATAAATACACAAAGATGGAGATAAACATTAAATAGCATCCTACATTCACCCAAACCTGGAACTTATTTTAACCAAGTATCCATAAGGTCTGCTTCTATAGATATTTTTTTATTGAATACTATCGATTTCAGAATATGATTTACACATACTAAGTTTTCCATCTTGTGTAGAATATAGCAAGCAAGTCTCATCCATTTCACCAAAACACTTCTGAGGGCATGTTGGTAAAGTTGACATAAAGAAAAACTTGTCAGTTTCAAAGAAGGGAGGAGCTTCATAATTGTAGCTGCTGTTAGGTGTATATATTACCTTTCCTCTAAGAGCTAAGATAGCCTAAGTCAGGGGTAGGCAAAGTTGTCTCTTCTATGACTCATGGACTTCAACTCCCAGAATTCCTGAGCTAGCATGGTTGGCTCAGAAAGTCTGGAGTTGAAGTCCCTGAGTCATAGAAGAGCCAACTTTGCCTACCCCTGGCCTAGGTACTTTGCTCACCTCCAGTGTTATTCCTACAGCAACCATCCTCTGAACTAGGTTGAGAATGGATGAAAGAGACGGTCTAGTTCTGAGTCATTTATTGAGCTTCTAATTGCCATCAAGAGATGAAATGCAATTTGTTATTGGTTTTTTTCTCCTTCAAAAGAATAACACAGCATTTTTTTTAAAAAAAATGGCATACCTTTACTTATCTTAGTAGTTTCACTTGGGTGCTGAAAATATAGTATACGGAATGGCAGGGAGATAATGTAAAAGGATCTTTTTTTCAAGCTGTATCTAATTTTAATAAGACAGAAAAGTTAAAACTTGGGAAAAGTTAGATGAACCATAAAAGTAGCTGCAAGGGGTGTAGTAATATTTAAAATGGGAATAATTTAATATGATTGATGGTAACTGTGTATATGCTGTAGGGAAGGCTGAGAACTGAGAGGACCCAAAAGTGACTGATATAGACTCTAAAATGCCTTCAAAAATATGGCAGATTGCTTGAAGAGTAGTTCAATTTGCTTAGGGAATCATTCCAGCATATGTGGAGGGGGAGGGAGGGAGGGAGAGAGAGGAGGGGAGAGCTTGTCTGTCTTTTTCCTAAATGTATCAGTGCTATCAACTTCTCATTAGGACAGGAACAGCAATATTTCAACGATAATTCATGTGCAAATCCAAGATGAGCAAAATGCCTGTTCACTTGTGAATTCCAGTTGATTGAAATTAGAGGTGTCTCTAAATTCATTTGGGCTTTGAATTTAACAATTGTTCTTAGAACTCATATCGAAGCACCTTGCGGTCTGGTTTTATATTTAGTTTTAGAAAGAATGAAGCCTTAGCAATTGCAGAAGTTTTCTTTTAATCATTTCTTCAGGGTCAGCAGAAAAGGCAGTTTTGAACAATTGACTTTGCTCACTCGATATTGTTTCTTACAAAGCAATCTCAACCAAGATTTATAAATGGACCAACTTTTCACTGGTTCAGAGTAATTACCGTTACAATTCACAAAATGGAAGACAGCCAATTTCATATTATAAGGAGCATTCTGTTAATCAGTTTGTAGCTTGCTAGATTAATATGACTGTTTTTTTCTTGAAGGCCCCTAGAGTGTTTCTAAAAGAATGTAATTACACCCTTTCATTTGTAGGATTTATTTTGTTGAAAATGTACAGTGGTCAATTCTGTTTTTAGTACAATCTAGTGAGTATGTGCATGTTTATGCCCCCACACACATAGAAAGAATTTCACAAATCTAGTTTTGTTAGCTTCTTTTAAGTCGCATAAAAATATTTACAACTATTCATCCAAAACAATCAGACCATTGTGGGTTTTGCTGGCAATTTTATTTTCATTCCCGATCTATTCCTGAAGAAAATAACTAAGTTCATAAGGATTATTTTTTTTCAACCCTTTAAGATGTATTACTGCGTAACTTCATAGCATTCTTACTAAACCTGAGTCCTCTGAAGTAGCACAGATCTCCCTTATAGTGTCCTGTGTAAGGGTATTATCTAAATTTTTTCTTTCAGATCGCATTTATCTTTTTCTGATAAGTGGCAAGGATTTCAACATTCTAGAAACTTCCCTTTTAGGACAGCAATACTGCCTTGGATAAAGAAAGGAAGGATTAATCTTCTGAACTCTCTTAAGACCACTGTCCCAAGTAGCCTCACATTGTGTCCTCATTTGTCCTTTGGGGGACAGAAGGGGAAACACTTGACAGTATACTCTTTCCAAATTAAGACAGATTTCCTCTTAAAGGATCTCTTTGGACAGTGGAATCTCAAGAGCTTGAGAAAAAGTTAACAAGGAATTTTCCCCGTAAGTTCTACATAATTCACTGTTGCAAAAAATTAAAAACTTCCTCCTCCTTTTTCTTCCATTTGGATTATACCAGCATGCTAGAAATAGATCAGCTCAGCTACTAAAGTTAGCCACCACTGGGGAATAGCCTAATATTGATCTAAGAAAGTTTCCTGGGCACAACTACAGTAACGTCTATCTATATACTATGAAAACTTTTGCATTTATCTGTTTATACCCTCAGGTTAGCTGAAATGGTGCATAATACCATTACAATTTTTGAATCAAGATACCTAAAATTTGCTAACTTAAAAAATGCATTAAAAACCCAGAACCCATTATTCATGTAGAACTGAAATTTCCATAGTGTTCAGACCAAGGGAGGGTTCCAGTTACCTTTGCTACGTCCCATTGAGCGATTTTACTTCCGTGCATGCTCAGAAGATGTTTCAGGCCAAAACACAGCTGAGGAGATGCTCAGCTGTGCTTCGGATGAAGAAATAAAGGTCGGTATTAACCCGAGGGCAGGCGGGGGGGGCTTTTTCACAAAGCAGAGGATGAGGAGAAGCCATCCAAACCCCCCAAAAATCACTGAAAATGCTGATAAAAATTATATCACCAGCGGGCCGCTACCGGTAGGAACCCACACCTGGTTCAGACCAGTTTTATTTGCAAGGTTGTGGTTGCAAGGTCAATGGGGAAGCCAGCAGGAAATTGGAAGTTCCCACTGCTTTTTTATCTGCCTGTGATCATAGATAAATATTGACTTACTGTTGAAGTTCACATGCCACTACAATTGTTTTTCTATTTTTAATATATAGTGTTCTTGGATGATCATGGAACCACTTGGAATTTGGTTAAGAAAAATTTACATTATTAAATTATTATTCTGGTCACACCAGTGATTCCAACCAGTCACAGAGTTGTCTAGGAGTTTGTTTGCTTTACCAGTGATTTTTGGTTTTGTACCTTTGGGGGGGAAAGGGTGTGCAAGATTTGCAAGCTGTAGGCTGCTACTCACCTGCTATAAACAAGCAGCAAACTTCACAGGTGCACAAACTGTATAAATGAAATGGTTCTTTGACATAAATTGTTGCTCAGTTTTTCTTCCTTGCATTGGCTATAGAATATTTGGCCCTTCTCTTTTAATCAATAGTATCTGTTCTGATACTACCTTTCTCTTGATCCACATAAACTGGCTATGTTTGTTCATGTAAGTTCAGGATCTTATCCTCTCTATAACCACCATGAGATGTTCCACTTACAGCAATATGAAAATACATTATCACTTATGCTTGGTAAACATATAAGTGATTACTGTTCTGATATGATGCCCAGATTGCTTTATATTACTGAGCAGCAAATTCTTAAATTTCAAACTCTTTGAAATTGTAGGTGAATCACAGGTGTCCCTGATAACCGTATAGATGTAACATTTATTTTTCAATTAGATCAGATTATGTTATTTTCTTTTTTTCTTTTTTTTTCTTTTCTTTTTTTCTTTTTTTTCTTTTTTTCTCTATTTCTTTATTACATTTCTTTATTTCTTCTTTATTTACATTTACATTTATATACATTTATTTCTCAATTAGATCAATCAGATAATTCTGTTTTGGAGTTGCAAAACAGTCAGAAATGTAGGGCATATTTTATGGATTCAGATGGCATATGAAGATTTATTGGGCACTTTACACTTAAGAACACTTGCTTCTTAGTTTTATTAGTTTTAACATTTCTGTGTGGCAAAAAAACCCATTACCTTTCACTGGATAATTGTAGTTGGGAATCTTACTAAATTAACGATCAGTTTAGTAGGTCAAAATGTGAAAGAGTAGTGAAAAATATTTGCTAGTTCAAAAAAAATGTTTAAAATGTTTGGCTTCATCAAAGATCTGTGAAAATCTAGAGAATATGGTTATCTTTTGATATCATTCATAATAAAGTGAAAGGAAGTTAATCATTTGCCATTTGCTAAAATAAAGTATTTTCATTTTCGATCTCTCTCAATCAAAAAAATCAAGTCAAGAGAATTAAATGAGATGTGGTTATGATGAATAATATCAAGTTTAATTGGCTTTTGATGGGTCACTTTGATTTCTAGCAGTTATCCTAGTTTCTCCAATGTATCTAGAAATGATCTCATAAACTATTAAAATTGATTTTTGACTAAATTAAGGATGGCTTGAAATATTGTATAGCAATTCACGTATTGCAATGGTTGAGGTGTAGCATAGCCATGGAATTGTGGAAGAGTTATATAAATATGTTATATTTTTTTCCAGGATTGTAAGGATATTTTGGATTCCACTTGTCAATCATAGGTGTCCATGTGTAACGACCATGTGACCAAAATGCAAAATCTGCATCGTAGTATCATGACACAAACTCTGTCCTTTGAAACTGCAATGTAGTGTTGGATGAAAATGTATGTTTTTGCCTCTAGGGACTAATAAAGAATTTTAAATTGTGCTGACAATATGGTACTGCCATAATGTCAGTTATACTGCGGTAAATTTTATTTTTGTAAGCAAAAATAAAACAGGCGCCTCATTGTTAATGTTTGTTTTCATTTTTCCCATTTGAAATATATAGGGAAATAAGCAGAGGTAAAGTGTCTTTGAGATGAATTTAATTTCTGGGGCTTGCATGGATACAACTAAAATGATGTAAAAATGTTTTGCCACTGTATTTTCTCAGGATTTTTTTTAATTCCTGAACTGTGAGCTACCTTAGTGATCTCCATGGAAATTTGTAGTGGTTTCCTATCTAAGTACATTCCAACATGGATCCTTCTTAGGTTCTGATCTCAGAAAAGTTTATCAATTGCCATCTGCTAAATACTGATTTTTGGATACCACAGCTGTTCTTGATTTTTTTTCCTTGTCGTGATACAATCATGGCTATTTTTTTCTTTATATCCCAAGTCTCTGTTAAGCCAAGCAATTCACTGGAGACCTTCTTTTTATTACCGTAGTTTAGCACTGATGATGTTGTCTGTGTTCCAATAACACATTTATATTGCTGTCTTCCAAAACATTGGCTTGTCATTAATTTATGGGGAACAAATCTACAATTCAACCTTAGTGTAAGGTTTGGATGAATGCCTATTAATGAATGAATGAAACCCTATTAAGGGTTTCTTAGTAAAATCTCTTTAGCACTTTCACTTGGTATAAAATTGGGATAGCAGCTAGACTTAAGGCTCTATCATTTGAATCTTTCACATAGCCTCCATTCAATAAATATAACATTCTATACAACAGATTGCTTAGAGAGGGATGGATCAATTCATATCTTTGAGGATTTTGTTTTGCAAACTATTCAAAGCCAATCATATCAAGCATTTGTATTAGGACTACCAGAACTGAGCAGCAGAACTTCTGATGGCTACTAGATGGCATTAAAGAGTTAGGACTTTCTTTGTATCTTTGCTATCATCGAATATCTTTGTAGTCCAGAACAGATAACTCTAACTTATGTGACTAATTGGTGATAGAATCAGCAATATAACTGGTAGAATTACCTAGTTTAGGTTCCATTACCTAGTTTAAGTCAACTCTCCATGTGCATTCAAGACCAGTGCATTCAAAAGTCCTAAATCTTAAAAAGCCTGAATTAAACCTGATAAGCAGAGGTGGGTTCCTACCAGTTCTAACTGGTTCTTTAGAACCGTTAGTAACTCGGCGATGAAGTCACGGAACCGGTTCTGTCGGTGTCTCCGTGGGTGCCACCATCTTGGATTTTGCTACTGCACATGCGCAGAAGCTATTTTTTATTGTTGCGGGCGCGTGGGCAACCCTGAGCGAACCAGGGCAAAAGGAACCAGAACCCACCCCTGCTGATAAGCACTTTAGAATGAGCTGGTCAGGCATAATATGCACAATCGCCACTGTGGAATCCAGGTATCCAGTATCACTTGAAGTCCTATAACTACGGAAGCCTATGCCTACTGGCTTTTTGACAGAAGGCATGCTCCTATCAGCCTAAAGTGATGAGTAGATGTTGGGCATCAACAGCATTGTTGATGAAACAGACCAGATCATGTTCATATCAAAAATACAATTGGGAGACATGGGAAGTCACTACTTTAACCGATGCAGCTAAAGTTGGCTTTAGCTGCTTCAGATATGGCTGGTGATGAATGGAAAGCAATTTTAGGAGGAATTGTCAAAAAGAAATGGTTACCATGACACAAAATATTTTCAGACGTATTAAAATTTCTGTAGACTTAATGTAATCACTATAATCCTTCCAGCATCTTTGTGGGCTCATCATGTGTCACTTGCCTTCCTCTCCTCCCAATCTTTCTTAGAAGTGTCAACATTTCTAATTGTTAAGGCATTAAAAACCAAAGCGCATCAAATGCTCTGAAAAATCTCAGAGTCATTTCTTATATTGGTTTGTTTTTCCTTTTGCAATGCTCTTTATATGTTTTAGTCTTTGGGTTGCATCTCTTACACACATCAGCTGACTTTTTAAAACAGATACTCTGCCCCCAGGGAACATAAATTAGATGTGTGGCATATGATAAGTGAAAGTGAGAAACAAAAAACTTCAAGAAATCATTAAACCAAAAATATTGTCTTTAAATGAACAGCAGTTCTTAAAAATTTTCAGATTTAAACTTACAAGGGCAGCAGTGTCATAGTGCTGAATTTCATTTTCTTTCTTTTTCTTTTTTGTAAAGTACAAATATATATAGAAAAAAATTGTGTAGATTTTTCTTGAGTTGATTAAAAAAGAGCTGAAAATGTGGGCCGTACCCAGGACCAGCTTATCTGCAGTGTGTGCCTAGGGCCAAATAAAATATTTTAATTCTTTCTTTTTAAAAAAAAGTAATAATAAAAATGAAGAGGTTACTTGTTTTTATTCTTTGCCTTTTGACCTTGAAAACATACCCAATGTAGAGAGTACAAATATAAAGGATACAAATCAAGTATATATAAAACATACCCACTGTAGAGAATACAAATATAAAGGATACAAATCAAGTATATACTGTATAAAACATACCCAATGTAGAGAATACAAATATAAAGGATACAAATCAAGTATATATACAATTCAAATTAAAAGCTCAGTCGTGTATTAAATGCCACTGAAACAATATTGAAATGTCATTTTTAATACTATTATTTTATGGATGGAGGGACATACAAAGGCAAAAGGGCCTAGGACCAACTAAAATCACAGTCTGGCTCTGGCCCTACCAACTTTACTGACACTGCTGTGCCTCATGGGACTTCTGATCCTGTTGCAATGGAGAACATCCAGGTTTGTACTCTTATTTGAACCGGCATTGGTATGTGTACAGATTGAGGATAGATAGATTAATCTGTTTCTAGCCCAAGAGACGACTCTACACATGGACATCACCAGACGGTCAACACAGAAATCAGATTGACTATGTGCTCTGCAGCCAAAGATGGAGAAGTTCTATACAGTCAGCAAAAACAAGACCAGGAGCCAACTGTGAATCAGATCATGAGCTTCTCATTGTAAAATTTAGGCTTAAATTCAAGAAAATAGGGAAAAGCACTAGGCCACTCAGGTATGAACTAAGTCATATCCCTGATGAATATACAGTAGATGTAACAAATAGATTTAAGGAATTAGATCTGATACACAGAGTGCCTGAAGAACTATGGACGAAGGTTTGCAACATTGTACAAGAGGTAGCAACTAAAACCATCCCAAAGAAAAAGAAATGCAAGAAAGCAAAATGGCTGTCTGAGGAAGCTTTGTAAATAGCTGAGGAAAGAAGGGAAGCGAAAGGCAAGGGAGAAAGAGAAAGATACATCCAATTGAATGCAGAATTCCAGAGAATAGCTAGAAGAGATAAGAATGCCTTCTTAAATGAACAGTGCAAAGAAATAGAAGAAAACAATAAAATAGGGAGGACCAGAGATCTCTTCAAGAAAATTTGAGATATGAAGGGAACATTTCATGCAAAGATGGGCATGATAAAGAACCAAAATGGCAGTGACCTAACAGAGGCAGAAGAGGTTAACAAGAGGTGGCAAAATTACACAGAAGAACTATACAAGAACAAGCTTAACGTCTCTGATAACCACAATGGGGTGGTCACTGACCTCGAGCCAGACATCCTAGAATGTGAAGTCAAATGGGCCTTAGGAAATCTGAGCAACAACAAAGCTAGTGGAGCTGACAGTATCCCAGCTGAGCTATTCAAAATCTTAAAAGACAATGCAGTATAAAAGTGCTACACTCTGCCAGAAAATTTGGAAAACTCAACAGTGGCCACAGGATTGGAAAAGGTCAGTTTACATTCAAATTCCAAAAAAAGGCAATGCCAAAGAATGTTCAAACTATCGCACCATTGCACTCATTTCACATGCTAGTAAAGTTATGCTTAAAATCCTACAAGCTACAGCAGTATGTGGATCGAGAACTACCAGAAGTACAGGCAGGATTTCAAAGAGGCAGAGGAACTAGAGATCAAATTGCCAACATACACTGGATCATGGAGAAAGCTAGGGAGTTCCAGAAAAACATCTACTTCTGCTTCATTGACTATGCTAAAACCTTTGATTGTGTGGATCACAACAAATTGTGGCAAGTTCTTAAAGAGATGGAATTACCAGACCATCTTATTTGTCACTTGAGAAACCTATATGCAGGTCAAGAAGCAACAGTGAGAACTGGACACGGAACCACTGATTGGTTCAAAATTGAGAAAGGAGTCCGGCAAGGCTGTATACTGTTGCCCTGCCTATTTAACTTATATGCCGAGCACATCATGAGAAAGGTGGGGCTAGATGAATCACAAATTGGAATTAAGATTGCCAGGAGAAATATCAACAACCTCAGATAGGAGATGATACCACTCTAATGGCAGAAAGTGAAGAGGAACTAAAGAACCTCTTGATGCGGGTAAAGAAGGAGAGTGCAAAAGTTGGCTTGAAACTCAACATTAAGAAAACTAAGATCATGGCATCCAGCACTCTCAATTCCTGGCAAATAGATGGCGAAGAAATGGAGGTAGTGACAGATTTTATTTTCCTGGGCTCCAAGATCACCGCAGATGGGGACTGCAGCCAAGAAATTAAAAGACGCTTGCTCCTGGGGAGGAAAGCTGTGACAAATCTAGACAGCATACTAAAAAGCAGAGACATCACCCTGCCAACAAATGTGCATATAGTCAAGGCTATGGTTTTCCCAGTTGCAATGTATGGCTGTGAAAGTTGGACCATAAGTAAGGCTGAATGCCAAAGAATTGAGGCCTTTGAATTATAGTGCTGGAGAAGACTCCTGCGAGTCCCTTGGACTGCAAGGTGATCAAACCGGTCAGTCCTAGAGGAGATCAACCCTGATTGCTCTTTAGAAGGTCAGATCCTGAAGATGAAACTCAAATACTTGGCCACCTAATGAGAAGGAAGGACTCACTGGAGAAGAGCCTAATGCTGGGAAAGACTGAGGGCAAAAGAAGAAAGGGATGACAGATAATGAGGTGGCTGGATGGAGTCACTGAAGCAGTAGGCATGAGCTTAAATGGACTCCAGAGGATGGTAGAGAACAGGAAGGCCTGGAGGAATGTTGTCCATGGGGTTGCGATGGGTCAGACACGACTTTGCAACTAACCACAACAAGACCATATTCATTTTGAATATCTTAATTTAAAAGTCTATTCCATCTTGTTTCTGGAATCTTTGTATTAAAAAAGGCAATATGAAAGTATTTATGTACTGTGGAAAGAGGGCCAAGCCCCACACCATGTCATCATATCCCTACTTCCTATTTAACCTCACAGTGAACTGCCAGCAAAAGCATAAAAGCTTACCCAATTATTTAAGCTAATTTGATTTGACAAGGCACATTTTAACATAGATGAAATTGGCAAAAAGACATCAGTTTACCCAAATAAGAAAATCCCCTCAAGGTATAAAGAGTTCCCTGTTGTATCAATAGATCTCAACCTGACTCAGAAAAATCATGGATTACTAACCCCACAGGGTACTCTCCAGTGGGCCAATTGTACTCTCCAGGATTCCCGAGAAGGCGGACTAGATTGTGCACTTTCTAGGAAAGACTGTTCCTATAAAAGAAACCACCTCAGAAACTTGATTTGTGGCCACTTTCAATAGATAGGATTGGGCACTTCCTATACCTCACTCTTGAATAAAGACTTCTCTGCTTCAAGTGGCCACCTCCATTCAACATTCTTTCAAACCCATCTCAGATTGGTTTGTTGTTGTTTTTTCCTTCTAACATTACATATATATCTGAAAAAAAATGGACAAAAATATTTGTAATGAAATATTTTAAACAAAACTTCGGGTTTCTTTTAATGATAACAATTACAAACCTAGCAAAACACATTTCGACTTAACTAATTTATTTATCTGCAAAAAATACACCAACCTTTAAAAACTATAAGGAAAAAACATATTCTACAATTCATATTTTTAAATGGATTCACAAATCTTTAGCTGAAAATTTTATTTTAGAATGTAGGGAACCATGATTGCAAAGGATAGATATGATTAACTCTCACACTATGAGGTACTGGTCACATCCAAATGTGAATTCAGAGAGATCAAATATTTCAAGAAATTCATAAGGCCAGATATCCCAAATCTTTATCAATTATTTCCTGAATTCCCTTGGGACTGATATTTCCTCATAAAACTTGCCAGTTGCTCTTAAAGACAAACAGAATCTAGGTCAAAGACTTTTCTGTATCAGATGTTTTGAGCCAGAAAACCAGCTTTTTGCCCTACATTTTCTTTTTCAAATGAACATTTCACTTTGACTTCCCTCACACAGCTACAAAGTCTGCTTATATTCTTACTGTGGGGGAGATTAGATTGTTCAAAAAGAAACTCTTTCCTCTTATCCTTATCACTCCTTTGCCACTGAAAATACAAATCTCTTTGATTACTTGATCCAAGCTATCTTTACCAGATAGAAAGAGGATTTCTTATTGGCTTTGCAAAACAGTCCAATTACAGGCATTAAATGACAGGAAGGGAGAGGGAAGCAATGCCATTGAAATGTTAAGCTTGCCTGCTCAGAAATAAGTGCCACTGAGTCAGAAGGACTTATTCCCAGGTAAGCATGTGTAGAATTACCACCCAAAATGAGCAGAAAGTCTATGTTCATTATTGTAAAAGGAAAAGTATATACTACTGGATGAGATTTAAACAGAAAGAGCAGAGTTACAAATCAGCTTGGGCACAAGGAACCCAACTGTCTTCAAGGCCAATTGATAAAACAGCAAAGGACAAAGCCATATTCTTTCTTAGAAGGGAGATTGTACAATGGGAATAGAAAGTATTCCTAAGAAGCAACTCCTTTAAAGAGGTTCAAACGAGGTTCCCTACATTTGCTCCCACATCAGTAGTGTGTTCTAAAACTCTTTACTACTGGTTTGCGCGCGCGTGCGATGCTTCTGCGCATGCGGAAGTGGAGAGGCGGAGCTTCCCGCCGCCGGCGCTACAGGTTCTTAGAACTGGGCCAAACCGGGAGCAACCCACCGCTGTCCCACACTCTCTGAAAAAATATTTTGCAATCAAATCCAAAGCAGGGCCCAGATCTAGTTTGGCAAGATCTTTTTGCAATGGGCTTCGCCATAATCTAGGCTACTGATAATCCTAAGGAATCTGGGAGTATTCAAAGGGGTATTCAAAGAATCTAGTAAAAAAAAATCAAGATGGTGACTGTTATGGTACAATCAAAACACTGTTTTTTTCTGGGGTTTTTTGTACTTCTGCAATCTTGACTTTTTTTTTAACCACACCCTGCATATACTCCCAGATGTGAGAAATCACAGCATACCTGAGAGATCACATCAGATACAAAGCAAAACAATAGCTAAGTGTAGTTACCAATAATACTGTATCATTCTTATATCCAAAATTGGTATTTCCTAGGTTTTGGTATGAATGGTGTTGAAAGCAGAATCTCTGATAAAACCTGTGGGGTTTTTTTCCTGATTTTTAATCTTCTAAGACAGTGCTATGGGGCAGAAGGGGCAAAGTTATGTTATGCATGTTAAATTGTTGAATACCAGAATGTTTCTAATTAATTTGGAGAGGTTCTTAAACACGATGAGGGCAAGGCAGTGGCTTCTCCCTGTCCTGCTCAAAAGCCAACTCTATTAATATAGCCAAATTATCTCCCTTCAATATTTAATCACATTACATAGATACTTACATCATTCTATATGACTATATTTTTCACTCTCAGACATTTTGTATTAACCATATAATACTAAACTGAAAATTAAAAACTGAAAATTGTAAATGAGTGCAATTCATTCTTGAATTCAAAGGGAGAGAAATTCATATGTCAACACACCTATATTACAAGTCAACTGAGTGACTTTGGGTTAGTCCTTCTCACTCAACCCTAGGAAGGAGGCAATGGCAAATCACTTCTCAAAAACCTTGCTAAGAAAACTGCAGAGACCTGTCGAGGCAGTGTCCAAGGATTGGACATGATTGAACAGAAGTAAATAATAATAATTGCAGAATTAGATGGAATTTGCAGGCAATGATGACTCTTCAGACAAGATGAAGCCAAATAAATTTCCTCAGACTAAATAATTATCAGCATACCATGGAAAACCTCAAGGAGGAATTAGAACAGACCATCATACCAGAGCATGTATAAAGGCTGACAACAACCATCTAGTCTACCTCCCAGAGACATACTGTAAAAAGGAAAAACAATCTACAAACCAAACTACTCAAACTAAATCCCAGAATAAAGAAGGCATCAGAGCCAAAATGGGTGGTCAACATGTCTAACCACTGACTATCTATGGAAGAACACAATATTCTACAGAAGGCCTCAACTATAACACAGATGATGCTAATCAGCTAGAATTCTTTGCAGTCTTGGAAGGAGCATTTCAAACTGCAGGACTTTCCACAGAGCTGCAAGAAAGCATGACAAACTATCATACCACAGACCAGAAGAAGACAAGAACAAAACCAACTCAAAGCAGAGGACAATCCAAGCAAGAGAACTCTCAGGGACCTTACCAAGAAAGGTCAAATCTCTTAAGAAGAACAGTGTGGATAAAAAGCAGTGGACCCATCCTCCCACACTTCTATGGAGACCCCAAAATACAAACCAGATACATCTCTCCATCCAACTGTATCATTCATTACCAGAGACCCCAACCTACAACATTACTAAAGAACTGACAAAAAAGCTTGGACATCTCACAGAGGGAAGCAAATACTCCATCAATGCCCCACTACTGTGCCTCCAGAAAATCAAACACGTGACAATAGCCTTCCATTAAGATATCAAAACTTAGCTCTGTGGCTTTTTGTGGAAGCACAAAGGACCATGAAATTGGGGAGCTGGCTGGGACCATGAGAGCCCTCCCTCTGTCTTTATTAATTAATATTAAATGGCCATCTTGGATTTTTTTTCATTTCTTTCAAATTTTAAACTATAAACTCATTATTTTATTTATTTTTAAATCTTAAATTGATTTTAATATTCTAATGTTGGTTTTATTTGCTGTTTTATATGTTGATTATCCTGTACACTGCCCAGAGCTCCTCCTTGAGGGAAATGGACAATCTAGAAACATGAAATATAAACATATACATCAGGGGTGGGTTTCACTTACCTTCGCCACCAGTTCGCATCGTGACAGCTCCAGCGCGCATGTGTGTGCTAGTCAGCTGATTTTCGGCCTTCTTTTTGGCTATTTTCACTCTCCCCAGGCTTCAGGAAAGCCTCCTGAACCCTGGGGATGGCGAAAAATGGCCCAACGGGCCTACCGGAAGTCCGGAGGCTTCAGTGAGGCCTGTGACATGCATGGAGGGGCAGTGCAAGGGGTTGTGCACATGCACGGGGGCAATGCGGGGATTGTGCACATACGCAGGGGAGGGCATTGCATTATGGGTGTGGGCACGCACGCACGCACACGCTATCACGCTCACACCCTTTTGGTACCCGAGCCAAAAAAGGTTCGCCATCACTGCTATACAACATCTTCCAACAAAATGGACACCCATGTAATTTCATCAAAAAGTGCCTGATCACTCAATTTAATACAGAGTCATTAAAAATAAAAGTGGCCCTGCCTTTCTTTGAAAATATGCAATGTTTCAGAAAGGCAAATTCATAGACTAAGCAACTATGATATGTGAAATAATATTTAAGTAACCAAGGAAGAAAGTATGAATGAGCACCATTTCTCAATATAATCTAAAGCTAAACCCCAAAGAGAACTGAACAGTTACAGAAGCCTATAACAATTATTTCAACCCTCCCTAACCCTCCCCAAACACTGTGATTAGAGAATTCTAGTGAACCATAGACTGTGATTAAAAGCTGGAACTGTTAGTGACTCCCTTCTCCAGAGTTACTCCTCCTTTCTATTCCATGAAATGTTCCAAAATTCTTTTTGAGCTTCCTAGAAATTGAGCTTTCCAAGTTGACATCATTTCTTGCTTTTCAGAGGAAAACCACTCAAACAACCTATATTTTTAAGTTTGGTATGTTTTCAAGAAAGGCTAAACATTGGCTTCCGGTTTGGCTCCGCAGGCATCACGGACGCTCCTTTCCAGGCACCTCTTCCGAACTCCGGTAAAAGCCACCAGATCAGCTGTCTGGTGGCTTGAAAATCTTCTCCCCGGGCATAGGGGAGAGATGAGAGCTTGACAGGCGGGGTAGAGCCCCCCTAGTGCCCTAGGAGTCAACCAGGGGCACGAAGGGTGAGGGCTCCCCAGGTAGCCTGTCTCCTGCTCCAGGAGTTCGGAAGCCTCCGTTTATGCGAAGCAAGATGCCGCGACCACCGCTGCTTTCATAATGGGATTTACAATTACTTTAAAGACTAAAGAAAGCAGACAGAGAAAGGCAGAAGTCCAGAGGGCAAGTATTTAAATCTTTAACTCCACTGCTGACTTTCACTTCGGAAGTAACAAAGAAGCGCTAAAAAGTAACAAGCAATAAAATGGCAATTGGAGATCATGGGTGTGGAAGTGAAAGTGATTAAGTTTCGTTTTGCCAGCAGCTTTTTTTATGGAAACTTTTGATCCTGAGAACTGGCTTTTTTCTTCTTGTTTTCTGATTATGGATTAAAATAATAACCTATATCTTTTTAAAAATAAAAGACTAACTGGTTTTGCATTTGGAAAGAACTTTGGCAATTAGAGGCTTGGCTTTCTCTTTGTACTCTTCTGGAAATATGGAAATGGCTTCTAAACTTGGAAAGACTGTTTTGAATAAAAGAACTGAATATTCCTCTGGTCATATTTCAAGAATGCAACTTACTTCTGACTTAACACCTTCACAGTCTTTAACACCTGAAAAGTTATTTAACACTTTAAAAGTTATGAAAGATGAACTGGTTATGGAGTTTAACTTAAAAATTAATGAAATAGATAAAAAATGCAGGCTGCTTTAAAGAGGATGGACCAACAAGTGAGGGAGGATGTGTTGGATGTTTGTAAAGGATTAGCAGCAAATATGGAAGTTTTGGCGAATGATCTGGAAATAACTAAACAAGCCTTTATAACCTCGGGGGAAAATATAGACAAAACTCAAAATGACATTGCAAATCTTGAAACAGAGGTGTTAATGACTCAATTCAGAAGCATGGAATTTGCTATAAGGGTGAGGGGGTCTGAAAGAGGAAAAATATGAAGATCTGAAAAGAAGGATGGTGGAGGCTTTGGAGCAGGTGTCTGGAATGCTCAAAGAGGAACTGGCTATGCAAATTGATAAGATATACAGAGTCAACTCTTGGTTTGCAAAACAAAAACATCTGCCAAGGGACATTGTAATATATTTTACCACAAGGGCTTTACGGAACAGAATTACACAGGCGACGTTCAAGAATAATCTTCAGGTAAATGGCCAGGAAATAATGATACTGAAAGAAATTCCTCCTAAAATGCTTAAAGCCAGAAAAGATTACACCTTTTTGGTAGAAGAGTTTAAAAGATGAAACCTACAATATAAATGGGATGCTCCAACAGGGATAGTCGTGAAATTTTTGGGGAAAAGATACCGGCTTAATATGACAAAGAAAGCTACTGATTTTTATGTCAACGTTTTAAAGGCTGATACATCTAAAATTCCAGAGGAAAGAAGCATGAAAGTAACAGAGGAGGAGAAGGAAAAGCCATCTATATTTGTTCAAACCGAAGGTGCTTCGAGTATTCAAGGTGATTTGCAGAGCCAGACAGATGTGTACAACATGGAAAAGGAGACAAAGGATCAAAGTCAGAAGGGAGGCGAGCTGACAAATTTAAAACCATCAAGCTTCAAAAGGCTGCAATAATCAGATTTAAAATTTGATCGAGATGAAGGACTGGTTAAAATTTGGTGTTAGTGTTGAAATTTATAGGATGGATAGAGAGACTAATATGTTTGTTTTTCTTTTTTCTATTCTTCTTTTTTATTATTAATATTTTTTAATGATTTGATATATTGTAATACTATGTTATTAATATTGTGTCTGATTTTATGATCAAGTTTAAGGTTTTTGAGGTATAAGGGGTTAGAAATTTTAAAACACTGGAATTAACAACCTGATAGATATTTTAAATATTTAGGTATTTTGAATAGGTATAAATAACTACGTAATATTTACTTAAGTTTTATTTAATTTTGAGGAAATGTAGTGTGTTGTAACTGATTGAAATGGGGAGGAAAGATTCTCTCTTTTTTTTCTTTTTTTTCTTTTTTTCTATTTTTACTAGATTACATATAGATTATATAAAGGATAGATGTTTAGTGGTGTAAATTACCAGCCTGAGATATTGAACGGTGTTTGATTAATAATACGCTTGCTCTTTTTTTTCTTTTGATTATATTTTTAAAAGTTTTGAATAATTAGGAGTTAAAGACTCAAAGAAATGTGGAAGTTAAGAATTTCTTTTTAACTTAAGTTTATTTTATTGAATATTATGCCCTGTACTTTCTCTGGGAAGTCCGGGGGATGGGGGGAGGGGAGGGGGGGTAAGGGGGTGGGTTGGGGTTAGGGGGAAAGGGGGGGAGAAAAGAGAAAAATGTTTGTACTTTTACTTATAAAACCTTTTGAATAAAAAAAAGAAAGGCTAAACATCCCAGAAACTGCTTTCCACCTATAGCCTTCAGGTGAATTGAAGGAAGGAAAAAGAGAAGGTAGAGCCCCTGTGGCTACAGAAAGAAAACTTGTGCAAATGTATTGATGTTTGCAACACACCTTCAATGCCTCTAAATTCTGAATCATAGAACTTTAGGCAGTTGTGACAGGCATTCACAACTGTGAATGCTATCTAGCTATAGTCTAGCTATTGGTGGATGGGTACAAGGAACAGGACTTTGTTACATTTGCACTACATCTTTATGCAATCTCTGCTAAGTAAAGTTTATCAGGTTGCTCACTGTGGTTTGGCACAGCCTTCTAGCCAATCAGGACTGAGTCTGGAAAAGTATAAATAGTGGCTCTAAGGCCTAGTTCCTCCTCTTTTGACGAGGGATGAATGCCAGACTCGACGTGCCAATCAAAAACCATCAAACTTTATTGAAAACCAACAGTCTAAAAACAACACAACAGAGTAACATTGCTAAATACCTAGAAAACTAACTACCTATTTACAGAGACAGTCCTATGGTACTAATTCCTACATACCTAACCGGTGGATGGGTATAAGAAACAGGACTTTGTTACATTTGCACTACATCTTTATGCAATCTCTGCTAAGTAAAGTTTATCAGGTTGCTCACTGTGGTTGAGGACATTGTTTCATTCATTCATGAAACATCTTTGCAGGCTAAAATAGTTGCCTATTCTAGTTGCTTATATGGACTGTTGATATATTCAATACACAACAATGTTATGGTAATAGTTCTTGACTGCAATATAATTGTATAATGCTGTCAAATTAAAAAGGCATATTTCAGAAAAATGGCAACAACAAAAAAACAGGTAACTGAAATGCAATCTTTACATTAAGATTAGGAAGTCAATACACAATGAAAGCAATTAGCAAGGTTATTTTGTCTGTCAGCTCAGGAGCACCAGAGACAGAAATTTAGACTTCTTATTTGTGCAAAAGATCTAATTCATTTGAACTGCTCTTTGTCCCTGAAACCAGCTTAGCTGATTCAGCTAAATCCTGATGAATTACCACGCTAAATCAAACCAATATTTCCCAGTGTCCTATCTTTGACAGTATCCACTTCTAGCTACCTCAAAGAATGAAAACAGTTCAAGGATAACTTCCCCTTTGGGTCTTTTTAACCTGCATTAGGAAACTCTTTCATATCCCTTTCACATTTTTCATTGTCCTTAATCCTTTTTATTGATAAATTTAGAGAATGGGCTTTAATCCACATAAGAAGTCTGCAAAAAATATACGTCAAGACAAGTGAATTATTACCATTCATTTGCCATATGATCTTATACAACTTTCCATTTTTTAATGTTCAGTTGTATCCTTCATATGGTGTGAAGATATGTTAGTATAACCTTGGGGTACCACAAGAACTTGGTTTATTTCCAGAAGTTTCAGGTAATTTACAAGGCTTCCTACAATTATGGAACTCATTAGGAAGAAAGGAGATATAAAATTCTCCTAAAGCACAAAAAGGCATTATATCAAATTACATTTTGGCACAGTCTCCTGATTGCCATAGATTCTAAAGACACAACATTATTCTGGAAACTGTTAAAGGACAATCTGAGCAAATATAAGAATATCAGAGTGTCCCAAAAGGAATGGGATAAACTATTAAACTAGATCATTTACTTCCCATCTCATTCCATATAATTCTCCAATTAATCTAATCCTCCCCCTCCCCCTCTCATTAAAATAAACAATTCATAATAACATTTATTCAGTCAATGACCAGCAAAACATTTAAAAAGTGAAGCAAATAGATACAATAATGTACAAATAATTAGGAAAATAAATCACATAACGTAACATTCACAACTTTATTACTATATTAATACTTTTGTTGCCCAAGTAACATAAATCTAAAATCTTAATAGATATAAAAGAAAAATTATATATCCCCTAATGATTTATTGATTAAGATATGTCAAATTAAAAATAATATTTAAAATAAAGTTTTAATTTTGTCTTTTTTTTTGTGGCAACACAAATTTTAATTACTGCACATGTAATTGATGTTTTTAGATCCTGCAGGAGAAAGTTCATGCAAAAATTATCTGCACTCTTGGGGAATTTATCTATTAGGGGTCAAATGTAGATTGACCTAATATCCTTATAAAATTTACAACATAATAATAAGTTTGAGGTGGTTTCAATACTATCATTACTATATGGGCAGATACATTCAACTACAGGGAGCTTTACTATACTTCCCTTGAAGAAGTGCAGTTGGGAAAATGTTAAATTTAGCTTTAAAGAATATGATTCTCAGTTTAGGGAAATTTGGAGTTAACAAATTTACTGGCTCCCATATCTGTTTATCCACATTCTATGGCACCGGGGAAGCCTGTTAACTTCAATTTGTAACTTCATATCCTTTTCTTTTACTAATTAATTGCTTAGTTTGATCATAAGAAAGGTAAATATTTCCCCTGTCTAGTCATGTCCGACTCTAGGGAGTGATGGTCATCTCCATTTCTTAACCGAGGGAACTAATGTTGTCTGAAGACATTCTCCATACTGGGCGGAGCTAGCCTCCAAGAATGGGTTAAATCTGCCCTCCAGCCAATCAGGACCGAAGTAATTGGCTGGAGGGCAGATTTAACCCATTCTTGGAGGCTAGCTCTGCCCCACGAGAAGGGGCGTTCAGGTAAGTATACAATGCCCTTTTCCATTGTCATGTGGCCAGCATGACTATATGCTGAGGTACATAGAATGCTGTTACCTTCTCACCAAATTTGGGACCTATTTATCTACTTGCATTTGCATGCTTTAAAACTGCTAGGTGGGCAGGAGCTGGGGCAAGTAATAGGGGCTCACTCAGCAGTGCTTTGGCCTTGAACCTAGAGACAGCTCCTATAAAACCAGCTTATGCTCCAACACCTGTTTTCAGAGTGAGGAAATATTATCTATTAGAATTAGAAGGATCAGACAGACCAACTGCGAAGAATTGCATTTTGAGTCAATGAGTTATCAATGTCCACGCCCTAACTTGAATTGACAGCATTCAAGTCTTTTGATGTAACTGAGCTTTTGATATTCCATTGAGTGTAGGTAGAATTAATTGCAGGAATTTTGCTTGCACTGTTTCCTGCAGTTCCTTCTTTACACATATTCCTATTTGTGCTCCATAAAGAACATCTGATTAAGAGCATCTGATTCTAGTGCTGCCATCAGCCAAAGCCCCTTAAAAAATGCTAGATCCCTGGTGTTTTATTAAAAGTTAATATCTTCTGGTGAAAGTCTATACTGACTAAACTCTTTAATAGTGTTAATTCCTCTGGCCAATTTCCTCAGAGCTGGAACAAAAGTATAGTGATCCCAACATGCAAAAAAGATGATCACAGCTACCCAGAGAACTATAGATTGATTTGTCTAATTAACATCACAGCTTAAATTTATGTAAAATATCTAGCCAATAAATCAGAAGACTGGTGTTCTTGGGGAGAAACAGGTAGGGTTTAGAGCTGGTTTAGAGCAGGATCATGGTTGTGTATTGGATCATCTGATAAATAATTATATGAAACATACCCACAGGAAATTATATGCTGCTTTTGTGGATTTTCATGCAGCTTTTGATTCTATTGATAGAAATGAATTATTAGTTGAATTTGGATCAAATGTTATTAATTTTGATCATGACTTTATATACAAATACTCAAAATTCAGGTTAGGTTCACCTTGGTAAAGCACCTGACAGATAATATCAAGATTTTTAAAGAAATGAAAAAATAATGTCTGCTGGCGCCTTTATTATTTAATCTGTTTATTACAGATATTGTTCCAACTGTGGATAGAATTTTCTTCCAACAAAGGAAAGAAATAGACACTTGTCTGCATTTATGCAGATGATTTATTGCTTATATCAGGGGCGGGTTGCTCACTTACCTTGCTGCCGGAACCATGCGCGTGCATCTCCATGCTTCAGGGGGGCGCGTGCTCTCTATGTGCGCATGCCCCCTCATGCGATTTTGCTTCTGCACATGCGCGGAAGCAAAATTGCGCCAAAATCTTGCGAGGGGGCCCATGCGTGAGAGAGATTTCGGTGCGATTTTGCTTTTGCGCATGCGCAGAGGCAAAATCTCACCGAAATCTCGCATGCGCGCGCATCCACTCGCGAGATTTCAGCGCGATTTTGCTTCCGCGCATGCGCAGAAGCAAAATCGCCCGAAAATCACGGGAAAAAATGGCGACGTGCTGGGTTGACTGGCAGAGAGGGCTCCGGAGCGGTTGCGAAATCCGCCGCTCCCTGCCGGAGTTGCGTACCGCACAGCTCCGGCAGGAACCCACCTCTGGCTTATATCCTACCATAGAATAGAGTTTGATAGATAGGCTTACACAGTCAGTTAAGTAAGAGCTTTGGATAGCTATTGTTCCTTAAATGTCTAACTGTGAATGCGGAAAAATCAAAGATCATGGTATTTGGGAGAAAAGGAAAAGACACAAATGGAGAACTGAGGAGCATAATATAGAGTAAGTTCTGTCTTATAGATACTTGGACAGTCTTTTATTGCTTCAGGTAATTGGTGTTCTTTAATAGACTACCAGGCCCCCAGAAATAAAAAACTGAAAAATCTTTGACAGGAATCCTAAAGTTCTGGCATGCAACTGGTCACCAAATTTCTGCAATCCAATCCCAACTCTGCTTAAAAGTTATACTAATTCCTAACTTTTCATACACAGTAGTGCTTTAGGGAATTTAACAGAATAACAGAGTTAGAAGGGATCTTGGAGGTCTTCTAGTCCAACCTTCTGCTCAAGCAAGAAACCCTAAACCATTTCAGACAAGTTGCTTATCCAATCTCTTCTTAAAAACCTCCAGTGTTGGAGCACCCACTGTTAAGGTGAGAATAAATCTCATAGAGGCGATGTGGATCTTTTCTTGGAATTCAGACATTTAGAAATAAAGCCGAGATTAAAAGTCTAATAGAAAATATTTATTTCGGTACAAAAACAATAAATCATATAGTTACATCTTGCTAATAAATCGTGACCACTCCGGTCAGAATTAAAGGCAGAAGAGGAATAATGGAGAATCAGGAATGCACACATGCGCAGAAGATCACATCACGTGTCCTGTTTGTATTGGAATGTACCATAATATTAGAATAGGGATGTATCACCCTGCATAGACATACAACTGACAATATTCACTGCATGACACCCACAACTTCTGGAGGCAATTTCTACTCCTTAAGACATGGCAGTGGTGGCTTGCTCCCGGTTCGGCCCGGTTTGGTGAACCGGTAGTGGTGGTGGCAGGAGGCTCTGCTCACCCACCCGGGGTGCTTCTGCGCATGCGCAGAAGCATTGCGCATGAGCGTGTGTGCATGAGCGAACCGGTAGTGATGGTATTTAGAACCCACTACTGAGACATGGAATTCTTTCAAAGCAAGTTCCTCAGAACTATCTTAGGTGTACCAAATTGTTCTCCTATTCCCCCTGTCTTGTGCAGAAACTGGTATGTACCCAATTAAAACTAGAATACTTGTTAAGGGTGTTTAATTACTGGACTAGATTCCTCTCACTACCAGATTCCTGACTTGTCAAGTAGTACCTCCTAAGGTGCATGAAATTGTCCACTCCTTCTTGCACTAGTAGGTTTATATTTTTATTGAATCATAGGTGAACCTTTTTTTCCAAAATTCTTTTGAAATTCAAATAATGCAAATAATAATCTATTATTTAAAAACCGAATGCCAAATAAATTATCACAAAATAACATTGTTCCTTGGTACACAATTAATAAAAATAAGATTGAATGGGAACATTATCTGAGGTGTGTTACAGTACCATCCCTCCATCCCTGCACTTATAAGACTACAGATCCAGCAAATGGCATCAACAACTAGGGAGGGTTGATTTCTCAATATCCCATATAATATGTGCTTCTGTCCTTGCTCTAAGGAAAATATAGGGAACCTAAGTTAAGGCCAGAGATAATAAAACATGCTGATTTTCAGGGTTTATTTGCTAAGAGAAATCAGAAAAGATTAAGGAGGAAAAATGATTGTGCTCTTTCAGATGATTACCGTATTTTTCGGAGTATAAGATGCACCTTTTTACCCCCCCCCCAAAAGAGGGTGAAAACTTGGGTGCATCTTATACACCGAATGTAGCCCCAGCCAACCAGCCACCCCCACCCTTTGGCCTCTGTCTTCCAGCAATTTACCTGTTTGCAGCAAAGAGGGAAGAGCCTGTAAAGCCAAGCAAGTCAACAGCAGCTTCCCGACCTACAGCTGATTTTCCACATGCTAAATGAAAGTGAAACTAGCATGCAAAGAAGCAAATAGCTGGGAGAGACAGGCAGATTTTTATTTTCTGCTGAACTGCATGCAAAGGGGTAAGTGAATAACTATAAATGTCTGTAGAATGTTCAAATTATTAGACTTATTTTTTAAAGACTGCTTTATTATTGTTCTAGAGCCAGGGGTCTCCAACCTTGGCAATTTTAAGACTTGTGGACTTCAACTCCCAGAATTCCACAGCCAGCTTTATTAGCTTTGCTGGCTGTGGAATTCTGGGAGTTGAAGTCCACAGGTCTTAAAGTTGCCAAGGTTGGAGACCCCTGTAAATCTAGACAACTTAACAAAATAAAGAAGCTTTTTAAAATAAATGCTTGCTCTGAAGAGGCCCAGTGCTATTGTATCTTCTTTTAAATAATAGAGAATAATCTATACTTCCAGAAATTTTAATTAATTTTAACAGCTCTGTACAAGTATAGTCTGAAATGTAACAGTGTCCTGTTTAATATTAGAGTTAAATCCTGACACCTTGGAGTAGATCTATTTAAATAATTGGGAGGAGTTAGTGTGACTACATTTAAGAAAACTTTCTGGCATAATGTACATTTCTCCAATTCTTTGCTATTTCTATGGGTCAAACACACATACACAGAAATACACAGCAAACAGTGTATATTATCTGTGCTGTTTGCTGTTTGCTGTTTGGCAAATTGCTTGGAGGCAGAGGCCTTTTTTCCTTGTTTTCCTCCCCCAAAACTAAGCTGCGTCTTATACTTCGGTGCGTCTTATACTCCGAAAAATACGGTATTTTGTTTGTTCTGAAGCAATGGAAAGAAATAAACCACCTCAAGAGGTGTTCTAAAACTTTAGTACTATCATGTGGCACAAATTCTTGACTGTCGTCTTTTCTTCATCTTCCCTCAAATCACCTTTGACCTCTTCCCAACATTAGTATTTTTGATAGTGATTGTGGTGCCCACATACAGGTACTGAATGTAAAATAGTAAGTTGTTGTATAAAGTTAAAATGTTGTTAAAAGGAACTGTTTAAACAAGTAAGTATAGAGCCAAACAGCTTTTAAATGCATGGTAAGTAGAAAGGGGGAGGTGTTTATCCCAGTGCTCCAGAAGGGAGGGGGGATAGATGACATCATAAAGAGACAGCCAACCAGATCATAGATAGCAGGGCCAGGAACTATAAAAGGCCTGGTTGAGAGAGATGTGGAGCTCTCTGTTATGTGGTAACTTCCAGGAGGGAAGGTTTAGTAAGAAGAGCTGTGAAGAGCTCTGTCTGTGTATGTAACTTCCATGAGGGAAGGCTTAGTGTGGAGAGCTGAGGAGCTCTGTGTGTGACTTCCAAAGAGGGAAGATTTATAGAGAATCTCTGCCTGAGTTTAACTGTCCAAGAGGGAAGTTGACAGGAGAGAAGATAGGCCTTAGGCAGTTCTGTGGGAAGCAGGTGCCAGGGTCAGGGAACTTTATTGATTGATAAATATTGAGTAATTTGTAGATAGAGATAAACGGTGAAATGTGCTCTTATCTATAGGCCTAGAAACAAAGAAGAATTGGATTTGCTTAGATTTAGTCAGGAAAGCAAAGAGAGTCTCTGAGGGGAAGAAAAGAAAAAGAAAGAATTAAATAGCTGCTTGTGGCTGTAACAAATTCACTTGACAATTACTGAGAAGTTGTATTTAAATAAACTGTTTTCTAGTTTGTTCAAGAAACGTGTCAACGTCTGTCTATTCCTCACATAAAGCAAATCTTAAACAATCCTACAGAGCTTAGAGATATTGTAAAAGTAAAAGCAAGCCTCTAAAGAGAGAGAGAAGTAAAACAGAGGGTGCGACCCTTGGTCAGGGAGATATAAAGTTAAGAAAATGAAACACAAATCGCTACCAAGACATATAAAACAATAAACCTGACAGGGAGGGGACGGGTGCATCCTCGCAGTGATAAAATGAACTTTTATAGCAGTGGCAGAGGAAAATGAATATTTCAATAATAATTGCAGACTGGGAGGACATAAGTGATCACACAGTGATCTGACTACAGATCACATGGTGATCTGACTACAATGCTTATAACAAGTGCTTCCTAAAACTTCTCATAATTAATAATAAATTAGCGCAACAAATAAAAACGGATTTGGAGAAGTGGAAAAATCTACAACTATCATTGATGGGAAGAGTAGCCACCATAAAAATGAATATCCTGCCAAGATTCAATGGCTAGCAGACAAAAACAGGAGCCAGGAAAAAGGAAAATATATGAAAGGATTGGTGATATAAAGAAGATACATTAACTTGGTTAAACAAATAGCATGATTATTATTCCCTAAAATGATCTGTACCCAGATAACACACTGTTCAATTGAAATTGGAATTTTCATTTTTATCCTTGTTTTATTGCTTGTTGTGCATCATCTAGAATCACTGTATGAAATGAGCAGGCATATGTTTGGAAATAAATATTTAAATAAATTATAGAATAGATACAGACTGATATTACACTGTAAAAAACAAAAAGAAGTATTTGAAGTTTCCAACAGAGTCCATTAATATTCTATCATGACTGTCTTGGCATTATAAAACATTTGAATTAATATATTCTGGATAAGAAAGTCAGATGGTGTACTTCAAATAGAATTCATCAACTGGATTTAGAATTGTGGATTTAGAAAATGAATTTTGTGAGAAACATTTTTTTATCCTTTTTGTAAAGTTCATAAACTTGGTTTGTTTGATTAGAACAAAAGATTGTTTAACTTGGTATTCTCTCAAGCTGGACTTGAATATGATACTAATAAAGTTTATAATCATATCTTATGATAAAATACATGAGAGCAGTTTCCTGTCATGCAAAATGTTCACATTCTCAGGCCAATTTCTGTGCCTTTGGAAAATGGAAAGCAACCCTGCTAGAAAACCTAAAAAGCTATATCAATTAGTAGACGATATTACACAGTAGTCTGTTTTAAAAAACTGAGAAAGGATCATAACTATCATAAATTTAGAACTAATGTCAAGCTGTTTTTTTCTTCAATTCAACCATGTCTGATCTGCAGATACTGCCATACTGTTCTGTCCCCACAAAGCACACAGCCACACAAGCAAGTTACAGTAAGATTTTTACTAATACATCTTTTATCGGTACAGGATGCACACACCAATGTTACAAACAAACTTTCTTGGCAAACCCCCAGCTACTAATTCACTTCATTAGTATCTGGTAGTAGTTCAAAGAAGTCGCCAACAATGACGAGCCAATTAAGTCCACTTATCTTACGGAGTTTCTTCGACTTGGCAAAGCTCCTAGAGTTGGCAAAGTTCCTAGAGTTGGCAAAGTTCCTAGAGTTGACAAAGTTCCTAGACTTGGCAAAATTCAGTCTCTGATAACAAAACGTGACAGAGAAGCACCGAACAGGTCCCACAAAACAAACTCTGATCAAGACGGGATTTTCCAACGTTGTTCTCTACAACTTCCCAGCTGCATCGACTCTTCTTAAATAGACTTAAGGGTGTGGTGGCCAATTAGCCCCAGGTCTCACTCCCGAGTAGACCTCCTCTGGACTAGACCTTTCTGCCTCTTGGCAGCCCGGTGTGCTCTGGCATTCCGGAATGGATTAGTAGCCTCTCCATTCTCAGCACTTCCACGAGACACTGAAGGCTCCAAAGGCCCAGGCGGCACAAGCTGCGAGCAGGCCACAACACATACAATATTTCAAACACTATGCAATGGCAGAACGATATATATATACTGTATATCCCAGCTCAATCCATTAAGTACATGAATATTTTTTTTTCATTTAGTCTCTGTATTGGCATTTTGTTTTCTTCAATTCAATCATGTCTGGTTCTCAGAGACTGCCTAGAAAAGTTCCTGCAGTTTTCTTGGCAAGGTTTTTTAGAAGTAGTTTGCTATTGAAGCCCCAGTGGCACAGTGGTTAGAATGCAGTATTGCAGGAAAATTCTGCCTACAGCCAGGAGCTCGATCCTGACTGGCTCAGGGTTGATTCATCCTTTCATCCTTCCAAGCTCAGTAACATGACCTGGGGCAGAGAGAAAATGAGGTACAAGGCTTTGTACCTAAAGTGGGATTAGAACTCATTATCTCCTGATTTCTAGCCTGATGTAGTAATCTCTAGCCTGATACCTTAACCACTATACAAAACTGGCTCTTATGCCTGCTTTGCTATACAGGAGTAAGAGATGGGTATGTCAGAAGAAACCAAATGGAGTGGGTACTTATGTATATGTAGTAAAGCAAGAAAAGAAACGTTTTTATGGTCAAGAATGAATAAATATGGGTGAATTGGATTGAATACACAAGTTAATGATCTGTAGTAGTAAGTAAGCAGTAAGATGTAAATGTATCGATTTGCTCATATACGTATATAAAAGAGGATAAAATTGCAAAACAAATACTTGCAGGAATGTGAATACATGAAGAGAAAATGTAAAAATGAGAAATATATAATTGGATAGAGTAGATTGAATCTTCAAAAGCAGAGTTGAACATTAAAAAAAATCCAATAAATTAAATAACATATGGATGTGGGGAAAACAGGAATGATTGCTAGATACAGTATAGAGAGAAATGAATTGTGTTAGTATAAACTAAATCTATGTTACTTCTATTTTCTTATCTCTTTATGTCTTTGGTTTATGTCTTACTATCTTACTGTACTTTATATACAGTTTCTTATCTTGAAAGAGAAAAGCCTCATGGATATGCTGACTAGGTACTATATTATGTAAATTTTATGAGCTTATTGATTGAGTTATTAAATTTATATCTCACATTTCCACATTACCATTGCTTTTTCAGGGCTAAATAGAGTGAGAAGCAATTATTTTAAATAAGAGATATCTGCAAAAACAATTATACATATAGATGCAATGTAAAACAACAACAACTGTGAGTTTAATCCAGCATTATTATTTTATTGCCACGTTTAGTAAAATTACTGCTCAAAACCATATATACAATACTTAGGGGATTCTGACAATTTATATTTCCTCAAGAAACAAACTGCTTTCTATTTAATTACATCTTCACTCTAGGTTTATTTATTCAACTATGATGCCAGTACTGCTCCTTTGTGGCTTGTAATACTTAACCTAATTTAATTATTAAGACTCATATCTTCTTCGTTTTCAATTACTGAATAACAGAAAAAAATATCTATATAAATTTGATTTCTCTACTTTCTAATACTTGGGTTCCTCCATTCCCTTTTAAGTTACTTTTATAACAAAGAGACACATCATGGTTATCAGTAGGTTTCATAAATTCTCTAGCACATTTTACAAAATCAACCCTTCCCCATTCTTCGTTCCTATATATTATTGTAGACTGAATCTGCAACAAATGCTTCCATCAAGTCTGTGTGTTGCAATTACTGAACTGCTTAAAAATTCTGAATAATAACAGATCTCTATTGTGAAGGTCCAAAACAATGCCAGCAACAATGCCAGCAAACAACAGACTGCTGACACTTCTAAGTGACATAAAAAGGACAGCATGGTACAAAGATACATATCAAGATCAGATAAAGGTGTAAGAAATTTCCCATGATAGTTTAACAGATGTCTCTGAAAGTTCACAAGCAGTGATTAGGTACTCAAAAAGAGCAATACTTGGAGAATCAATTTACAAATTTGGACAATCTATTTGCAAAAAAAAAATGTTATGTGAGTTACTGAAATATTTATTGAACAAGTCAGATATTTCAGTTCTTTCATTTAGTTCTATTGAATGCAACTTGGAAAGGGAATATTGTTTAGTAGCACTGCTCTAAGGTTTTAGTTCAGATTTAAGTTCAAGCATTATCGAGCATTTTGTGCTCAGAATAAATTATACCATTGTTCTCCAATATATACTGGCAGGTCAAATTCCAATATTAATTTAGGAAAAAGAAAAATGCCTATTTTAAGGGTTTGCAAGTTTGTATTTGAGCAGTTAAGCTTGCTTTCTTTGAAAAAGCTTCTGGGGAAGGAAGGTAATCAGAATTGTGAATGGGTAATAACTTCACATTATTATTTGTTATTCATCAAAGCTGAGCTCCTAGGGTGTACGGTTACTCCATGGGACAGGGTTTTTAGAGAAGTTAATGGAATTATGTCAATGACTTATGGACCATTTCTCAATTGAATTGATCTAAGGAGCACAGCTTCCTCCATGTACATAACCGTTCATCAGTGCGTTGTTGTTGGGTTTTTTTTGGGGTGTTGGTGTTGGTCTTACTTTGTTCCATAAATAATAGTACAAATCTGCCATTCCTGGTAAAGAATCCTTCTTTCTGAAATGCTAAGTATTTTATTATTGTAGTTTTTATCTAACAAGTGTGAGGGACATCTTTTCATCTCAAATGAGGTCTAGATATCTTTTTTTAAAAAGTGAGTCATGGTTTGGACTTAAACCATTAGTGATAATAGAGCAGACAAAATGCATTGAAAGGAAAAGTAAATATGAGTTTAAATGTCTTCCTCGTGGGATTCAAAAATGCCAACAAATCTTAATTACAACTTGCCACTGACATTAGCAAGTAAACCCTAAAATGAACATCAGAAATGTAACCAATCCTTAAACTAAAGTTGATTGGTCAGGCATAAGTCCCATTCTTCTCAGTAGAACTCAACCCCAAATCAAACATTATCGTACCAGAGTCAAAGAATGGAAAGAAGGGAAAATTGTTAGTTTAGTGACTGACTCATGAGACATGTTTATAGGAAGAGAGTGTTATAGACATTTTTACTAGCCATTTGCTACACAAATCTTACTTTATACAACTTGTCATTAAACTCCTAAAAGTAAAATATAAAAGAGCAGAAATAAAATATTCTTCCTGGAAGAGTTTAAATAGTTCCTCTGAGAACCATAATAACTTTTCCTTTTCTTAAAGTGTGGAACATTGCATTACATCTCTGAAAGAAAGAGTCTGGAAGATAATATCTATATCTATATCTATATCTATATCTATATCTATATCTATATCTATATCTATATCTATATCTATATCTATATCTAATCCAAATCCATATCCATATCCATATCCATATCCATATCCATATCCATCCATAGAGATAGAGATAGAGATGGAGATAGAGATAGATAGAGATGATAGAGATAGAGATAGAGATGATAGAGATAGAGATGATAGAGATAGAGATGATAGAGATAGAGATATATAATATAAATATATAATCTCTCTCTCTCTCTCTCTCTCTCTCTCTCTCTCTCTCTCTCTCTCTCTCTCTCTCTCTCTCTCTCTCTCTCTCTCTCTCTCTCTCTCTCTAATCTATCTCTCTATATATCAGTGGTGGGTTCCTACCGGTGTGGTCCACTCTATAGCACTGGTAGCAGCCCGCTGGTGATGTCACAGTACCGGTGCGGTCGGTTGCCGCCATTTTTTTAAAAAAAATTCTTACATTTTAAAAAAAATTTCTTCTGCGCATGCCCAGAAGCCAAGCTTCCGGCACTGCACATGCTCTGCCTTCCTACCCCACAGTGAGTCCAAGCAGGGGAGGATGGCTGAGGGAGCGTGTTAGATGCTGAAAGAATGGGCGGCAGGAGCTATCTCCATTCCCCTCCCTTCAGCAGTCCGAGAAGCCACGAATGCGTGGTGATGATCCTAGGCATTTTTGCACATTCGAGGCTTCTCGAGCTGCTGAGGGGAGGGGGAACGGGCAGCAGGAGCCTAGGATCATCGAATGGGGAGAAGCATTCAGGCCAGACGGAGCCTCCTAGAAGAACCGCTGCTGCGGTCTTGCTGCTCCCGCTGCGGGGGGCTGCGTTGTGGGTGGGCAATGCCCCCCCGCTTCTCCGGCCACTGCCAAGCTCCTGAGGCCCACGCCCAACCAGTCACATGGCTGGCAAGCCACAGCCACAAAATAAGCCACGCCCACAGAGTGGTAGTAAAAAATTAGGAACCCGCCCCTGCTCTCTCTCTATAGAGATAGAGATAGAGATAGAGATAGAGATAGAGATAGAGATAGAGATTTTATATATATATATATATATATATAGAGAGAGAGAGAGAGAGAGAGAGAGAGAGAGAGAGAGAGAGAGAGAGAGAGAGAGAGAGAGAGAGAGAGAGAGAGAGAGAGAGAGAGAGAGAGAGAGAGAGAGAGAGAGAGAGAGAGAGAGAGATCAAACTGCACTTTCATTAGTCTTTCCTTATGAGGGTATTTTCTCATTGCCCCTAAACAGGGAACCAACATCATCTGGCAATGTCTTTTTCTGCTCTGTTCCCATGACTTTTCTTCATTTTATCTCCAGCCTGTGTATGAGTGAGGTTTAAATTGTCTTTAACTGTCCTGGTATTAAAGTAGCACTTTTCCTGTTATTCCAAAACCATCCAACAGAAGCTTCAAGATGGGCAGAAACTGTTAGACTTTGTCAGCCATTTCTCTAGAGGAAATTCAGTTGACTTCAATGATTTGGAACAGAGGCAGGGTAGGGTTCATTAACGGGGTCATCAAATTTCATGCTCGCATGGTTTTGTATTGACTCAGTAATGGTTGGGGGACATTTCAAGTCAGCAGTAGAGAAAAGCCCAAAGGAAGCATGCTGAAGACTAAATTGCTAGGCTTCTATGTTTAATTATTCAATTGTTTGTGAATCTTATCTAACTAGCATTCCCCAACCTGGAGCCTTCCACATCTGACAAAAATGCAACTCCCATAATTCTTGATCAGATTAGCCAAAGGGAAGGTGTTTAACTGAATTGTGGACATTCTTTAGTGTGCTGCCATCATGTTCTGAAAACCTAATAAAGGAAGAAGCATATTTTTTTAGGGACAAAGACACAATAGAACAGTAAATATTGTTGATGCCTCCTGCGTCTTCTCTGTGAAATAAACTAAACCTAGAATCAACAAGAGCAAAAAGCACATCTTCCTCCAAAAAGGAGAAAAAAATCTTGGGAATGTATTCTCAAGATTTTTTTTTCCTCCTTTTTGGAGGAAAAAGTCCAAGAACCTTATATTGCTTGAGATTTCAGGGCTAATAGTCTGTTTCTTCAAACACAGAATAGAGCCCTTAGAAAATATCATTCTATTGGTATACATTGAACAGTTATAATAATGTATTTAATTGTGGTTGGGGGAAGACCGAGGAAGCAGGAATGGTGAAATGCAATGTGAGTGACCAAATTACCTATAGATATATATAGAGAGTAGGAAATAATTTAAGCAATGGTTCTTCTTTCTTTGTGGCTGCTGTCAATTAGTGTGGATAGGGATAAGAGGCCATGCCTGCAGCCTCCCATTTGAGGTAAATTGCAAGGCTCATCTCTCTCTCTCTTTCTCTCCCCTTTTATTTAAGAGCCACATGAAACCACCGAGTAAGGTGTTACGTACTGACGTACGGAGTAAATTTGCATAGCCACTGTTGATTGGCCACTATAGCGATGGCAGAATTGAACGGCTGTCACTGGCCAGCTGGGTTTCAGGGAAGCCCTTAAAAGTGGCTTCCCTGTCGCTTGCGGGCAGTTCTTTCCTTGTAATCGCTGAAGTTCAATAAAGGTGCTGAACTGTTCTACGTCTCGATTCTTCATTCCCACGCAAATCTAACATAAATCATCAACAGTCTATGGTCAGGTATAATCAGTATGCTGATGATAGCCCAATTTTACATTTTACTTCTAGGCCAATCAAGTATTGGTGTTAAAGTCTTGATCTAGTGCAGGGCTGTCAAACTCGTGGCCTGCTGGTTGAATGCATCATGTGCTGGGTTCCCACACACAGTTTAGCAAAGGGGGAAAAAGTCACGATACGTCACCCGATGATGCAATGATGACACAAGTTTGACACCCCTGATCTAGTGCCTGGATGATGTGTGGGCATGGATGGGGGGGGGGAACCTCAGTCTCAATTCTGACAACACTGGGTGGCATTGTTTGTTTAGCCCATTCCCTGCTTAGTCTTTAAAGATGATGAGACTAATGAACAAACTGAGGGTCCACCTGCATTCATAGCTTATTTAAAAAGTAGGTGGAAGTTGAGGCCAAGAGGATTTTTGCAGAGGTTTATTTGGTGTGCCAGTTATATCTGTTCCTTGATAAAGAAGCCCTTCAGACAATCATGCCTTGATCACCTCTCAGTTGGACTATCGTAATGCTCTCTACATGAGGTTGCCTTGAGAACCATTGTTATGGCACTGCTGGACTTGTCTTCTGATGATTAGGAAAAGGAGGAGAACGAATTAGAGCCAGAGGTCTAGGAATAATGCTTAGCATTTTCTGTCTCTTGGTTGTCTGTCTAAAATTATCTGTTGGGGTGCGTGGGTTCAAGTGATGATAAGGTGGCGGCCTTCCTTCAGTCAGTGCAGTTCTATTGTGAAAGCTCTCTATCAGTCATGGTATTTTTAGATAAGGATCATGGGTAATATCTAACTGGGTTAAATAAGGCTTGTATAGAGAAAAGATGAAATAACACAATTTTAAGATTTGACTGTACACATACGAAGTTAGACAGTTTCAGCTATGAGCTAGGAATGAGAAAAGGCTATATTACATGAAAGATGTCCTTCAACAATGTTAAGGAAGACATCTTTGAGGTTCACTTAGGGGGATGTTGAAGAAGACCTTAGTCTGCTCCTCAGCTGCCTTCTCCAACCTTCCTCTCTCTTTTCTTTTTTCTGCTGAAGTGGTTAATATGCTGGTCTCTTCTTTTCTTTTTTTCTTTCTCCCAGTCTCTCTTTATCTTTCTTCTCTCCTGAATTACAAAGACATTCAGTAGTTAAGAAGAAGAAGATGGGAATTCAAAATCCCATTAGAGAGAAGGCTAGCATGGCACTCCTCACCTTTAAGTAGGGATGAATATATATGTGAAAAGAAGAGAAAAAGAGAGATACCGTACTACATTGAAAAGTTTGCACAGTACCGTAATATAAAATAATTTAAAATAAGGTACAAATTGCTCTGTTGAAAGGAATATCTCTCTGTTCTCCTATATATCAATTTGGTTTAAAACAAATACCATATAAAGACAGTTTCATGATGGTTTTAGCACTTTCATAATGTTGCATCTCTTATTAACATCAGAGTTTAAAGTGTCAGATTAGTAAAAAGATCTATATAATAAAAATAAATAGTCATAGTTAAAGAATGTAGAAGCCTTATTTTAAAGAACCCAAACTTCAGATATGGCAGTCAGCCATGGACAGTTAAATGGTTTCCAGATTAAATTGAAACCAACACAGGACTTCTTTGTCATGTATGAAGTTATTCTGAACATTAATACAAATTCCCATAGTTTAAGCTGCCATTCCTCTAATGAAGGAATTAAATGTGATTCTGAAAAAAAAACCTTAAAGTATCCTAGTGACAGTAATATTTAACAGAAAAACTATTTATAGAAAAGAAAAGTCAGCCGTTAGGGCTTGTTTCTTCCTGCAGTAGATTATCTTGTACAGTAGTTAAACTTTATGACATTGTCATCAGATATGGAAATTTTCCAACCTGATGTTTACATTCCCAACAATTTTCTGGATATGTATTATCTGTTTCAGCAATCATCACCAGATTAGCTCAATATGTCGTAAAGCATATTTTAAGCACTCTATAGAAACCCAGATGAAACGATATCTAGAAATGGTATCTAGAGTAGGCTATCTCTGCTCCAAAAAAATAAAGTTGTGGCCATAGCCTCAGTTGATGAAAAGAGTGTCCTTGTGCCATAGAACCTACCCAAGGACTCAAAGATATGATTGGGCATTTTTGGACTTTTCATATTCCTCTGATTCATTTTCCACCTTTTTGTTTTGTCTTGCTTTTTATTTATTTTCAATTATTTATTTTCTTTTTCTCAATTCAATCGTTTATACTCAAGGCAAGTTGTCTGGAGATTCCATTGAGCTTCAGCAAATGTATTTATAACCCCATCCATTACAGGTTTGGTTCTGAAAATGTGCAAAGATGCCAACTTATAAATGACTCTATGAGCCCTGAAGGTAATAAAAGATGTTCCGTCTAGAAGCAGGATTCCCATTAAACAGAACATCAGAGTGAAATTCAAGAAAATCAGAAAAGTAATCAAATCGGCACAGAGCAACCCAGACAATTTTTCCCCCTTATATGCCAAGACTGAAATTGTTGGTAGTAAAATGTGCAGGTGAAAGCATATCTTCAAGAATGAATTCCTATTAGAAATAGTTCTTGGAGCAAAGTAGAAAAAAAATAAAGCATGGAATTTAATTTAAGATCCAGGATGATACAATGTTTTTAACGATTGTAAATTATTAATTGAGTGATTAAAACGTGTCAGTTGTTATAGATACTCCTGCTGATCTTTCTTTGCACTTTTAGAGAAAGCAATTCTCAATCGACAATCAAATTAGGGCAGTAGCATCTGGATGGTTATTTTCAATGTTTTAAATACACCCACTGTGTGATCTTTGTCAGTGGGTCAAATGCTGTGCTGAAAAGGTGGCACCAAAAATGCAGTTTTATGTTAATCAGGTTGCAGTATGTTGTGGCCCGCCAGCGGCCTGTGCTGATTAACATAAAACTGCATTTTTCAATTACAGATTCTTCTTAGGTTGAATCATGGGAAAGAATAAGAAAATAAAGGAATCAAATAAACAAATCAAAATGTCCTCAGAATCTCACTAATCAAAGCTTTCCTGTTTTAGATTTTGTCAAGTGGTACCCGCAAGCATCTTTTCAAAGCCACATAAGCCAGAAATATCCAATTGGGCCTACAGCATTAGTAGGGGGACTTTTATATTCAGGGTCGTTCTATGTTGGTGTCATCTTAAGGAGGACTATAAAGTCTTTTCAGTATTGCATGTCTGGGTTCATTATAAAATAGGTTGTTATCAATCAAGTTTTACTGAAGCTACAATGCTGATATGAGCTTCTTTCTCAGTCCGATATTCTTTTCCTCCATTCAGTTCCAATTCAGGCTGAGATTGTCCTTCCTTTTGTGCTTTATTTTTTCCCCCCATTTGTGATACCCAGACTGACCTAAGATTTGAATTCATCCTCAGACATAGAAGTTTACTGGGGCTGCCTTGTTCTCCATGTGAGCCGAAGAAATCTCAAAGAGTTATTGTAGGGGAAAAAAAGAAGAAGGATGGACTCCTATTTATACATTCAATAAACTCTAAAAGAAAAGCAAGATATCAACTAACTGTTCTGATCAACTCATTTTACAGAATCATGCAAGTGGGTGGAAAAGATTCTTAAAAGGTAAAAAAAAAACAGGAAAAAAACCTGCCTCCATTTTCCATTGTATAGTGATATCTAATCTCACATTCCTTTGGTTTTTCTGAAACCTACTTCTTCCCTATTTGTGAGATGGTCTATTTTTCTTATGATTACTCTCATCTCTTAGAATAAAAATTGCCATTTTCCTGTTATTTTTTTGTTACTTGATTGAGAGGCTCACTTTGGCCTTCAGTCACTCCACACTTTTTCTCTCTTTTCTTTTTTTTTATCTTTATCTTTTTTTTTTTTTTTTTGGTGAGGCACAAAAACAGCCAGAGGAGATATAAAGACTGAGGTGTTGTGCTTTCCAACTGCCTTGGGTAAAATAATTATTTAACAAAAAAATAAGCAAATTTTAAAACAAGACAGGAAATAATGGATCTTTCATGATTATAGGAAAGCAGCTGTCATTGTGATAGTGCCTTCGGGATGCTGGACTGCCAAACACTGAATTTAATCCTATGACATTAGTAGTTGATTGTAATGAATTTTTCAAAGATGTGGCAATTTCTTATGTCTGATATGAATCTTCAGTGTGTTCTAAAATGTTGTTTATTTCCGTTATCTACTGAGAATTTCATTCTGTTTTTACTATGTTCCGTGGAAATAGAAGAACTGCCTCTCATATTTTCAAGCATGAGTTATTAACTCTGCACTCATTAAGAATGTCAGCTTTAGTTCAATCCCTGAGATGACACACACTTTGCCGAAAATAATATTTCCCATATATTTAAAGAAACATGATCACAGAACAAATCTTAAAAAGGAGATATTCTTTATCTGAATCTTAATGATTTCTTTGTTCCTTTATTTAAAAATGAATTTCCAGTGATTTATAAATGTGAATATCTACATTACAAACATTTGCAATGTTTTAAGAATATAATCCTGAGATCTCAGATATGACATTTCAAGGACATCTCTTCCTGGTGGAAAGAGAACTGCACTCTTGAAGAGATACAGTAGATACAGTATTGGATGTCACCCAGTGGTGGGTTGCTGCCGGTTTGGACCGGTTCGCCCGTACCGGTGGTGGAAATTTGCCACCGCTCACTGAACTGGTAGTGATGGCTGGCTGGCCACGCCCCCGAACCGGTCCTCCGGTCACCGCTCCTTGAAAGCGGCTGGCAAAGAACCCTCTGTGCATGCATACCTAGCTGCTGTGGCCTAGAGGTGGAGCTCTTGCCTCACAATCAGGAGGTTGTGAGTTCGATCCTAGGTAGAGGCAGATGTAAGGATCCCCTGCTTGGGCAGGGGGTTGGACTAGAGGACTTGCGATGCGAACCTGTAGGGAAGGTAAACAGAACCCATCCCTGATGTCACCTTACAGGTTGTTTGAAAATCTTTGTAAACATTCATCTTTCTAGTTTTGGTAGAAAGTGCAGGGATAGATTTTAATGCATTTTGTGAATAAAAAAGGATGTTGATTTGACTTAGTAGAAGATAGGATTTTTAGGACATGGGTCCAACCTTAAAGTGTGAATAGCCTACTCATATGGTGCAACTGCAGAAGTAATTGGCAATTGGTGCAAATAATACAGATGTGGTTGAATGTGCTTTCATTATCCATGTAAAACACATTTCAAATAATCAAATAGATCAGAAACAGAGTAATGGAATTAACCTTTCTGCACTTTTAACTCTCTGCTGCAGCCTGATGAAATGTTTACTATCTAGAGAACACACCGATGGAATTGGTTTTCCCACTGTGGAGGAGGAGGTGATGAAACCACCCCAATCACCATGTAATGATGTAAATTGTCACTTACATACTTGCATTTACTTTGCAACACAGGTACAAAAGGACAGAACTTGAACTATGACATCACAATGCACATTTCATCATTCTGATTTATAGAACAGCCTTGCTTCCCATTTTCCCCCTCAGTGGCTTGACCAAAGGTGGTTTTTAAAGGATATTTGTACAACAGAAAATCCCATCACAATTGGACTTGTTAAGATATAAACCTGAGTGTGATACCATGCTAATAAAGCATATTGCCTTGGTTTGAAAGCTTCGTGGTTGAGCCAGGTTGATTACTGAATGGAAGACAAACAGAAATCCCAGAACTATAAGCTACACTGGGAAGTACAAAAGATTCCATCAAAAGACAATGACAAATCACTTCAGTGAGTGAAAATCTATTCAGAAAAGATGCAATCATACTGGAAGATTGATTGCCTTCCAACAAAACAGACAAGAAGGGGAACAATAGCTGAATTATATGTCATAGCATGCAGACCCCATGGAGGTAAGAATTTAGGAACCTTTACTTTAAAACTGTTACACAACACATAATTAAACTTTGAACAAAAAAAGTGATGCCAGCTTCCAGGTTGGCTGTTTGCTAAAAATAGTTAAACCAGATTCATGAAAGTCATGGTGATCAATGGCTACTAGCCTTGATGGCAGTGTGATTGCTTTTGGAAGTCATCTGCTGGGAGACTAAGAGTTGTACAATTGGTTGGCCACTGTGAGAAAACAGGCTGCTGAGCTAGATGGTCCAGTGGTCCAATCCAACAGTGCTAATATTCTTATTTGTGTCCTAACCTTCATTTTGTTATAAAGCAAGCATTCCGGTGAGGATTCCAAGACAAAATGAAAGAGCAGAATATGCATCTGTGTACTACTAAAACTCTCATTGAGCTATCTATTTGTCTGTTTGTACACTCAGATTAGTTCAAGATGAATTATGCTACAACAATTTTTGAATCAAAGTACCAAAAATATACTAACTTGAAAGACACATACAACATCCAGGTCCCTTTATCTTTGTGCAATCGAAATGTTCATGATGTTCAGACCAGGTTTATTCCCAAAGTTGTGCCCCTGGTCATGCTTCCTAATAGCTTTCTACAAGCAAAGTCAATTTGGAAAATGGCAGGAAGTTGGGAGTCATTCCCATTCCCTCTTGTTTTGTTTTGCCTTCCTGTGAACCTTCTGTTTATCTGTTTAGGTAAGTAACTTATTATTGAAGTTTGCTTGCCATTACAATTATTTTTCAATAGATGATCAAAAGACTATCCAACATTGGAATTAAAAAAAAATATGTCAGCCTAAAATGTAATGTTCATCTGGTCACATCACACTGCACTGTCTTTGTCCTGAAGGATGACCCAACATCTCACAGGGTTGTTGAGTGTACACTAAATGTCATGAAAACTGGAGGAGGAGTACACGTATAACACATGCATTAAGGGCTATGCATTGTGATTGATGCAATGAGGAAATTCACTTGAGAACAGCAATGGGGATGGCTGAAAATAAGATTTGTATTTGACTGCAAATATTTACAAAAGGAAGGCTCAATTACTATTCCAACGCTTTGCATCAGACAGCCAGATTGTTCCCTTATAATATCTGCTGCCATAGCAGCAATAAAAGAAAGATAATGGAGCCAAAGAGTTATAGTTTGCTAAGTAAAGAATGGGAAGGTGCTAAGGCAATAATGAGGTAGGGATATATTGAAGTATAAATGTAACATGGAAACCTTACATTTGAAGTCAGGGGTGGGTTCCTCCCGGTTCGGACTGGATCGCCCAAACCAGTAGCGACCCGCTGGTGATGTCACAATGAAGTCACAGATCCAGTTCAGTCGGTGCTGGTCCGTGGGTGCCACCAGCTTTTTGGGGGGAATTTTTTTCCGAATTTTTTTACTGCTTGGAAGTTTTTTTCCTCTGCTGCTGCTTGAAAAAGAGCCCTCCCGCCCGCCCCCAGGTTTATACTTACCTTTATTCCTTTGCCCAAAGCACAGCTGATCAGCTCCTCGGCTGTGTTTCAGGCTGATTCTAGCTACTGAGCATGCGCAGAAGCAGAATTGCATGAGGGGACACGCGTGTGGACGCGAGCGATGCGAACCGGTGGCGAAGGTAAGTGGAACCCTCCCCTAATTTGAAGGATGCAAAATTGTATGAGAGAAAAGAAGCCAGAGAAGATACAGTACATCCTCTGTTTTCAAAAAGAACACAAACAGCAAGAGGCTTCCTTTCAAAATTGTTTGCAATTAGTTGAAACTCCATGGAGAAGAATGGCTAGCCCTGGCAGGCTTCTGGCTTTTGATTTATAGTAGGGTAATTAGTCTAGCTTCAAAAATCCCTTTGGACATAGTAGGAAGAATAGTAGTAGTCTGAGGGCAGACTAAGCTGATTTAAGAGACTCCTGACCAATGAACAATGGGGAAGTGTTTCCTTTCAAAACCTGATTCTCTTTTTCAAGTGAAGCAGGCCCAAGCCATATTTCATTAGAGACTTGGCCTGCCACACACTTATGTTTAGAATGTATCTTGCTGTGGGAATTTTGGAGGGGCTATTGCATGAGGAATGCAGAGAGGTAGCCATAACAAATTCCTTCTAGCTTCTCAAGGTCATCCTTTGTTCGGCACCTGCCCGGAAGCTGATGGGTGGAACAGATGCATTGGCAGAAGATGAATGGCCAACTTGATGAACTTGTGGGTGTGGGAATAAGGGAATGAACTTTAAACTGGGTGGAGAAACCCTCAGGGTTTTAGATTCGGGATTCTCCCAGATGTACCATCATGGCTCTCTTAATAAATTGGAACTTTGAGAGATGCTTTGCCTCGGACTCTGATTTAGTTTTGGATGCTATTTGGAACCCTGACACAATGCCTCTCCTGCTTTCCTAAAGGACATCAGGAGAAAAAGCAAATCAAGGGAGAGATCCCGACTTAAGGCTCCATGAGCTTAAAGCCAAGCACTCATGAAAAGTCTTATCACTTTTCCCAAGTCCAAGATTATTTCTGCTACAGAAGAAATAGTCAATAAATTGCTTAATCGCCTAAAAACTCCTCAAATTTATATTGCTGATTCCTGAATTATAACAACCTGACTTTTTTTTAACCAATTTTCAAAGTTCTGTTAATAAAATAGATGTTTTAACTCTCCCATAGACTTAATGCACCTTTAAAATTTACTTGGTTGTGCCTCTTTTTCTTTTCCTTTTTAGCAAACAAAAACAGTTGAAAAAAAATTCCTGCTCTCATAGATTAATCAATCAGAATAGAGCTGGAAGAGATCTGGGAGATCTTCTAGTCCAACCCCCTGCTCAATCAGGAGACCCTATACCAGTGGTGAAATCCAATTTGGTGGGCATGGCAGGGGAATGGCAGGGGAAGGATGCTGCAAAATCTCCATTCCCACCCCACTCCAAGGGAAGGATACTACAAAATCCCCATTCCCTCCCATATTGCAAAATCCCCATTCCCACCCCACTCTGGGGCCAGCCAGAGGTGGTGTTTGCCGGTTCTCTGAACTACTCAAAATTTCCGCTACCAGTTCTCCAGAACTGGATGCAGTATTCCAGGTGTGGTCTTACTAAGGATTTATAAAGCGGTCTTAATACTTCACATGATTTTGATTCTATGCCTCTGTTTATATAATCAAGGATTGTATTAACTTTTTTAGCTGCTGCCATGAATAATTACATCCTAAAGTTTTATTACCATTTGCTTCTTCATCTTCATCACCATCATAATTAGGTATAAGGTATTTAAAAGGTTGCTCATTCTTGGAGAATGTCATAATAACACGGTAGATATATGTACTATAATATAGTTTTTGTTGTTAAAAATCCAGAGATCTGAAAGCTGCCCAAAATAGTAATTCAAATCTATTCATATTTACTCATTGCCTGCCTTCCTCAGCTGATTTCATTGCATGTGTGTGTGTACTGTTTTCTTTTTATTATAATATTAACATTCCTGTGGAGAGGTTCGGCTACAGAGACTTTATGAGGTAGGAATACACTGTAGAAGTTTAAAAGGCCCCAAAAGGCCTGCAACTCTGCCTTGCATGTGGGTATGAGTTTTTTTTAAAAAAATAGCCTCCACCTTGGAGAATTGGAGACTGTATGCCCTGGGCATTTACCCAAAAGCCCAAAAATTCGACTTTAGGGACTGCAATCTGGCACTTTGACTTTTTAAGTTTGAGGCCTGACTGTTGCAGCCTGGTGAGTACCAGCTGCAGGTGATCAAAAAGCTGAGTTTGAGAGGTGGCTGATATCAGGATGTCATCAAATGACTCCAGGGATATGTATATGTATATTATTTATATAGCGGCTGTCAAAACGGGCAGCCAATGGCGGGGCTGTAACTTTCCCGCCGGCTGAGCTGTCAGAGTACAGCCAATAGGAAAATAGTTCCTAGTTGCTAGGTAGATTTTGAGTGTGGGGATGCAGCACCTTCAATCTAAAATGTGATTATTGAATATATCTTGATAGTATATATTGCCAATGGGAGTAAGTAACACATCTGTCAATATTTCCCAAATGCCAGAATTTCAAGAGATGTGATGTCTTTATTCCTTCCAAAGACATTGCATGTTCTCAAATATAATGATCACAGCAACAAAAACCTTGAAATAGAATTGATTTAAATAGCTTCTTTGAAGCAGATCAAATTTTTCAAATAAAGAAGCATTTTCAGAATAATGGTTTCCCCCAAATAAAATATCTATAGTTCATATTCTTAATGCTTGGTTGCTGATATCCTGAGAAATCCAGGCATTTACTTGATGAGACAAAGACATCTGCATGTTTAGCAATATATGCTGTGGCTGGCAACAGCTCAGTAGAATCTCTATGGCTAATAATACCTCAGCCATGTTACATGAAATCTTTTCAACAGAAGATGCTGTGTGGAATTACCTTGTGAACATTAAAGTGGTGCTGAACTGCAACTCTCAGCAACACCAATGGTGGGAATATTGAAGCTGCATTTTAGCATCATCCAAAGAACTACAGGTATTTACCCCCTGCTCCAAACAAACTGATTCTTCTATCCTTGAGATAGAATTTTAAATCAAATCATATTATAACTAGCTAGCTTCCTCTGCTATTCAGCTTATACCCTGTACCGATAGTTTTTTCAACCTATATGTCATCCAACTGCATGGGGCTAGATGTCCACAAAGACAGGCTCTTGAGCTTCAGTAAGTTTAACAATAGAGTTTATTTGTCCTAAAAACATTTAATTATTCTCTTCTGAAGCACTACAAAAAGTGCAGAAATTGTCCTCCTTTGTTGTCCGAGCATGAACCTTCTTCAGAGTTGAACCATTTTCATACCTTAAGACTTGAGAAAAATGTATAAGGTTCAGAAATGGGTATGTGTATAGAGAAGTTCTGCTTTAGGAGGCTATTTATGGGTTCGTATAAAATGTCTTTTATATGACATATGGTTTTGGTGATGGTTGCATTGCTGCCTATTTATGGATGCAGAGGACTTGATAGTATATGTCTGATAGGGCTGGGCACTCCTATCTATGTGACATATTTTGATTTAAGATAACTGCTTTTAGAGTCCATCTTCTTGCCCAATGTTTATGAATCATTAATGAAGAAATGTATTTTATTGTATTTAAATATTGCTTCTGTTATGATCTACCTTGAGTAGCATACATACTGTATCAGACATTTGTAAATCAGATTAAAATAATACAACAATCACAATAGTAATAAAAAAGTAAAATACTGTGATTATTGTATTATTTTAATCTGATTACAAATGTCTTCTATAATGTATAGCATACAGTGTTGTTATTGTGCTATGCTTATAAACTGTTCCAAAAATATTTCACTATGAAAGGAAACAATAATATAATATCTTAGCCCCCAAGGCTTCAAGAATTTTCATAGTGTTCTTGTATTCCAAGAGGGTTGGGGTAATTTGAATCTCCCGGGGAATGTTTTCCCCAAAAAGAGAGCAGTAATTCAAAAAGCCCACCAGTCTACTCTCTATTGATGATATTGCTGAGAAGAGATTCAGAGGGAGGTTGTTCCATCAAACCTCACTGGTGGTCCAAAGATACTCAGGTCCTAAGCCATTTAGAGCTTTAAAAATGACAGTCAGCAATCTTGCATTGCACCCACTAGGTAGTACTATTTCTTGTAGTAATGTTTGTATATTGGAAAACCAAATTCATCGTAAAAGAGAATGATATATCCTTCTGGAATAGCTTGGACAGTATCAGGGCATACAGTGATAATACTTTCACAATGTAATTGAGTTGAGTAAATTGCGTCCTTAAGGCTGAGCCTTCTGTCTACTTATACTCAAAAAGACATTGTCACCTTTAGACCAATGTAAAAGTTTTATGCTGCAATTGTGAAAACACTGAGTACTGAGTAAAAATAACAGGATGACAAGATCACTCAAAAAGTACCCTTCCTTTCATGGCTTTAGAGCATTGTATACAGTATGTGCCTTGAGATCTTTGGAAACTTATTTCCCATAAATTACATGGCTAAGATCCATGATGGCGAACCTATGGCACGCGTGCCCAAAGTGGCATGGGAAGCCATGTCGCCCAGCACGCAGGGCCTTGCCTTTTTGTCTTCTGGGTTTCTGGCATGCATGCGCATGCAACAATCAGCTGTCCTTCGCATGCGTGGCAGTGCCGAAAACCAGTGTGCCCATGTGCACCAGCCAGTTGATTGTTGGGTGCTCATGCACACCAGAACCAGGAAGTTTGGCTTTTCCAGAGCGCAGCCCCGATGAGCCCGCATGTGCGCACATTTCGGTGCAACCATTTTGGTGCCAAAAAGGTTCGCCATCACTGGCTAAGATCATTAATGCCATCAAAGTCCATCATTTCAAACCAAGTCCTTCTTCCTAATACAAAAAAAAATAAGACCTGGCCCATTAAAAAAACTTGCTTAAAAATTTATTTAAGCACTTGATTTGAAGTAATAGATTTTTATTTTAGCAACAGCAAGTTTAAACTTCCTTTTCTGCATCAGAAGCATATTCTAGCCATACATGACAGATGATTTTGTAAATCAGCTAGCTGACTAGTCTAAAAGCATTTCAATCAATGCACTTCAGTAAATTATTTTCAGGGTCATCTATGAATAATTAAAATAACATTATAATATGATATGAAACAGTGATGTTAGCTATATGTTGGGACACCTCCCTGAGGTAAATTTATTTCATCTGAAATAAACCAGTCTCATAAATAAACACCTAAAATGTCAGGAAGAAGATTTCTAACTGAGCTCTTTTCCTAAGATGCTGATTTTATTTGTGTCAAATAAGCCTTACAAACACACACACAAACACACACACACACACACACACACACACGGGTGGGGGTGGAGAAGCATGTACACACATTCCTAATCTAGGAATATATGTACCATTTCTGTAATTCACACGAACAAGGCCAAAGTCACTCGTATAAGAGATAATTAGGTTTCTGCAACCACAGGAATATATCTTTAGTTAGGAGGGAATGAAAAGAAAAGCAGTGCTTAACAGTTCTTGCTAGCTTTGCAGATGTGTGTGAGGAATCAATCTACAGTACAATGCCACCTTCCCTTGGCAGTAAATCTCATTGAACTCAATAAGAGCTACTTTTGAATAGACATGCAAAAGAATGCATAGCTCCTCTCCTCTTCATTTGTGAGCTTAAAGGCATAGCAGAAGAATGAAAGTCAATCCAGAGGAATAAACAGTTTTTTTTTAAAAAAAAAACCTCCCTAGGTTATTTGTATGGATTTTTTTGTAAAAGAATCAATCTAAATGTTAGGGGAAACAATTAAAGGACATGCTTTCCTATTTCAAAGCACTCTAGCTGATGTGTGCCAAAAAATCTTCCCTCTTTTTTCCAGCTACATTTACAGACAATAACAGCATATCAAAGACCAAGCATATAATCACTGCTACAAATAATACAAACTGTACATCGCTGGCATACTACTGCATTTCTAACACTTTCATTTTTATTGAAAATACTTCCAGGCATTCACACACTGCAGTGCCATGCAGTTTTTCTGAGGATTCTTAAAAAGGTTTTTTTTTTAAAAAAAAAAGTGAACAAAACTCATGAGGGAGGTCACACGCTTGACCTTGTGTTTCTCTCGGGGCAGTGGAGAGATGATCTGAGGCTGAGGGGTTTAGTCACAGTACCCTTGTCGTGGTCAGATCATTTCCTTCTGAGGTTGGATTTCATGGCGCCACTCCTCCACCGCAAGGAGGCGGGACCGATTAAGTGGTTCCGCCCCAGGCGCCTAATGGAATCCGAAGGATTTCAGAGGGAACTTGGGGAAATACCGGACTCCCTGGTACACGATTCATCTGAGGCTCTAGAGACTGCCTGGAATCAGGCGGCAACAGGGGCTTTAGATCGGATTGCGCCTTTGCGGCCTCTCCGTGGCAGCGGATCCCGGAGGGCTCCTTGGTTTACTGAGGAGCTCCGGGAGATGAAGCGCCTAAAGAGACGCCTAGAGCGACGATGGAGAGCCAGTAAAGCTGAGTCTGACCGGACACTTTTAAGAACTTGCATTAAGTCTTACTTAGTGGCGATACGGGCGGCAAAATGTGCGCATTTTTCCGCCCTTATTGCGTCCGCCGACTCCCGCCCAGCCGCCCTGTTTAGGGTGACGCGCTCCCTCCTCGCAAAGGGGGGGGGGCGAAGAACCCTTGCAGGGTAGAGCTGAGGAATTTTCCCAGTTCCTGGCGGATAAAATCACTCAGATTCGGACAGACCTGGACTCCATTTGGACAGGGCAGGCCGAGATGACAGGGGCGATTCTTAGTCCTGTTATTTGGGAGGAGTTTGAGCCTATCACTCCTGAGGATGTGGACAAGGCCATAGGAGCGATGAGCGCCTCCACTTGTTTATTGGACCCGTGTCCCTCCTGGCTGGTTTCGGCCAGCAGGGAGGTGACACGCGGCTGGCTCCAGGCTGTTGTGATCGCATCTTTGAGAGAGGGGTCCGTCCCGCAGCCCTTAAAAGCTGCGGTGGTGAGGCCCCTCCTCAAGAAGCCTTCCCTGGACCCAGCGGATTTAAAGAACTTCCGTCCAGTCTCCAACTTACCCTTCTTGGGTAAAGTTGTAGAGAAAGTGGTGTCGCTCCAACTCCTGCGGCTATTGGAGGATACTGATTATCTGGATCCCTTTCAATCGGGTTTCAGGCGCGGCTACAGTACGGAGACTGCTTTGGTCGCACTGATGGATGATCTCTGGCGAGCACGGGATGGGGGTCATTCCTCCATCCTGGTGTTACTTGACCTCTCAGCGGCTTTCGATACCATCGACCATGGTATCCTTCTGCGTCGTCTTGGGGAGGTGGGAGTGGGAGGCACTGTTTTACGGTGGTTCTCCTCCTACCTCTCTGACAGGACGCAGTCGGTGTTGACAGGAGGGCAGAGGTCGGCCCCTAGGCCCCTGGTTTGCGGGGTGCCACAGGGTTCGGTCCTCTCGCCCATCCTGTTTAACATTTACATGAAACCGCTGGGTGAGATCATCCGACGACACGGGGTGAGGTATCAGCAGTATGCTGACGATACCCAGTTGTACATCTCCACCCCGTGTCAGTTCAGTGAAGCAGTTGATGTAATGTGCCGCTGCCTGGACGATGTGAGGGTCTGGATGGGAGTGAACAGACTCAGGCTCAACCCAGACAAGACTGAGTGGCTCTGGATTTTGCCTCCCAAGGATTATGTCGACTGTCCCTCCCTGGTTCTCGGGGGAGAAAAATTGACTCCCTCGGAACAGGTCCGCAATTTGGGTGTCCTCCTAGATCCACAGCTAAAATTGGAGCAACATCTTTCAGCTGTGGCTAGGGGGACCTTTGCACAGATTCGTCTTGTGCACCAATTGCGACCTTACTTGGAGAGGGAGGCTTTGCTCACAGTCACTCATGCCCTTGTCACCTCACGGCTAGACTACTGTAACGCGCTCTACATGGGGCTACCCTCAAAGAGCATCCGGAGACTCCAACTGGTACAGAATGCAGCTGCGCGAGCTGTAGTGGGTGTACCGAGATACACCCACGTAACACCTATTCTTCGCCAGCTGCATTGGCTGCCAATTAGTCTCCGGTCGCAATTTAAGGTGTTGGTCGTTACCTTTAAAGCCCTACATGGCTCAGGGCCAGGTTACCTTCGGGACCGCATCCTACCACATACCTCCCTACGACCGGTTAGGTCCCATAGAGAGGGCCTCCTCCAGGTCCCATCGGCCAAACAATGTCGGTTGGCGGGGCCACGGGGGAGGGCCTTCTCTGTGGGAGCCCCGTCCCTCTGGAACCAACTCCCACCAGAGATCCGGACTATCCCCACCCTGCTGGCCTTCCGTAAAGCCATAAAAACTTGGCTCTTCCGGCAGGCGGGGTGAATAGGAAGATCAGATTCCCCCCTTGAATGTTGTTTTTATAATTGTTTTAACTATGCCTTTTAATTTTAAATTATGATAATTGTTTTTATTGTACGCTTCTTATTCTGTTGTACGCCGCCCTGAGTCCCACGGGATTGGGCGGCCTATAAGAACGTCTATTAAATTAAATTAAATTAAATTAAATTATTAAATTAAATTAAAACAATAATTTACATAAAATGTGTAAAAAAAACTCAATAAAATTGGGCTACTTCAGCTAGGCTACAACAAACATGATAACTGTGAGATGGCAGCCAAGAATTGGAAAAAAATAATTAAAAAATAGCACTTCTCCCATCCCTTTTCTGAATAGAGATTGCACTCAGTGCTTGCAATTGTCTTATATGGATTCACAAATACTTTAAAAAAAAATCTTAACCAGTGAGCTAAATTTGGCCATGGAGTGAGCTCAGTGCTGTCAGTCACAGTAGACTTTAACAGAATAGCAGTTTCTCTGTCATGAAATTAGCTTGATTGGTAAAGGAACCTGGATAACAGGCTAAGATGTGACTGAGCCTCATTTGATTAGACCACTTCATAATTATAAAGATTTCTGATTATTCTAATACAGGTAGGAAGGAAAGACCCACAGTACAGAGTTTGAGTTGGGAAAATTGATAAGTTACCTAGCTGGTCATTCCTGAAGACATACTTCCAGACCTTTGTCTGACTCTTGCAATGTCTGTAAATGTCTTTTGTTTTCTATCAAATGTGTACCTGCAGATTTCCAGCAAAGCCACCATCATGTTTTGGGCAATTCTGTTTTATAGGCTGAGCTAGCTGTGAAATATATATTGCACACTGCAATCTGAAACAGTCATACAAAAAAAAATACAAAAACAAAACAACAACAACAAAACCAAAAACAAATTCACAATAAAGTCAGTCAATAATGTCTTAAATGGCAAAGATTGGGATATGCAAAATTATAATATGGTTCAGTAAGATGCAGGTGTCAAGAACCACAGGGTTATCAAGATGCATAGCTATTTTTGTGCACTCATAGACAAAATATATATTGAAATTTGCAACAATTCCAAGCCAAGCCAAATTTAGCTGTAAAATATGATAAAAGATACTAACATAATTTAAAAAGAAACTACAGAGTGCAAAAGCCCAACTCTACTGATGTGTCTGTCTGTCTGTCTGTCTGTGTGTGTGTGTGTGTGTGTGTGTGTGTGTGTGTGTGTGTGTGAGAGAGAGAGAGAGAGAGAGAGAGAGAGAGAGAGAGAGAGAGAGAGAGAGAGAGAGAGAGAGAGAGAGAAGGGGTGCTTCCCCCATTTTTCTTGTTCTTGGTATCCAGGAAAATAACAATGACACAATTAAAAAGAAACCTTTAAATTCTAAAATCTGAACTTTTTGGTTGTTGCCATTGCTATTACTATTTTGATGTAATAGCAGCGAGAACTTCAGTGGGACCAACCAAACATTGTATTATTAGCATTAGTATTTTTTTTTTGAAGACCTTATTTTTCTTTAACCATCAGTTGATATATATGGATGTATGGCTGTCCATATGTGCACAAATACAGATACTCTTACATTGCTTCAGAATCATGCTGCAATAGATATATATTCATAGTGATATAGGAGACCAGAAACTAGAATGCCAATAATTCTTTAATATTTGACAGTAAAGTTTTATCACATGTTCCATGTCAAGACGAAAATATTCAGCAATTCTGCTAGGATTTGAAAATATGCAAGAGAGCTGTTTCCTTCTATAGATTAGCCAACAATCCTTTGCCTGTTCTTTTATATGTGAATTCCATAGTATTCAATAAGGTTTATCCATCCAGAAGCTATTGAAATATTATTTTTACTTACTCTTGCAGGTATGTCAGTAAAGGAACTGAAAACAGAAGATGGGGACCGAGATAAAAATGCAATTTATAAACAACATTCATATAGAATGGTTTCCTTTTAGAAAAATCCATAATAGCCTAGAACTTTCCATGCTGATTTGACTTTTAATATACTCACTTAACTGACATTTTAAGTTGGCCTTAATTAATCTCTTTTTAAATTAAAAGCCAAAGCAGATGCTAGTAAACATTATTAAATCTCATTTCAAAAGCCATAGTTCAAATTTCTGTTGACACTGGAGAAGGCAAATTTGCTCTGAAGCGCTAATTGGCGAGAGAGTTGAATTTCCTCAAATATGCATCTTCCTATGAAGAGAGGTGGCCAAAAGATTTTACAAGGCTGAGCAAAACTGCCATCCTGGAATTATTTCCTTTATCTCTGAGTAACCAGACAGAGACAGTTGACTATGCATCAGCTATTCTCCAGAAGCGGGATCAATCCACAAGATTTGAGGAAAGCAAATAATGGTTTGCTTTCAGAAAGTTCAGGCAGAATTCCACACAATTCATATTAGGTGATAAGGAAAGACAAACAATGGAAGAGAAAGGTGGAAATAGAAGGGGTCAACCATGACTCCCCTACAACAATGTCAAAATAAAATTAAGCATCTTAAGATCAAGTTGGTTCTACAAATGTATCTTGACTTAAAAGAAAAAGTTCAACATTTTTGCTTTGGTAACTACCAGTACCATAGAATAAGATTCCTCAGAATGAGATGCAGCTCTTCAAACCATCTTTTTGCAACCTGGATAGTGTCTTGAGAACAAGTTGATTCAATATTGAAATGCAGAACAGAACATACTGTAAAATGAAGTCAGTATATTCAATATACTGACTTTATACTGTGCTGTTATTCTGCACAGACTTTCCCCACAAGCCAAATAGGGAGTTAAAGCAAACTCAATGGATATGCATTAAACAATTATGATAGTTTGAAACTTTCTTTTGGCTATGTGCAAAAAAAAAGCAAAATGAAAATGATTTTTTTGCAGCATTAGCACTACAAGAAAAAAGAACACAAATTTCAGCAATAGCTTGAGCCTTAGGGATATTTTTCATGAATCTTATACATTAAGCTGAGATTTGCAAGTGAGCCTGCTAATCCCACAGAAATGACAAGCATGCACTATGGCTAGACATTGCCTTCATGCCATAATGCTTAAAGCGTATTCCCCCCCCCAAACAGGATTGAACCCATGGGTTGTGTTGTCCTATCTTTCTCTGAAGGCTTGTAGTTATTTGGATTAGCTGTACAAGTGCATAATATTACCATGCCTTTTGTGATGTGCTTAGCTGTAGATATTTTGTACTTCAGAAGTTTATTCAGGAATCACTCAGATCAAATGGCATCAGCTGAACACGAGAAGGACACTTTTTCAGAAATACAGTATATTTGGGGGATTGTACAAAAAAAATGCCTTAGATCTTAAAAAGTGGATGGAAAACTTTAAAATGACTCTTAAATTCAGGATGCTTCTAATGAAGCAAAATATTTATCAAAAACTGATTCATCCAAGAAAAAAAACCAGATCAATGGAGTTAAGGAAGATGGTGTGATGGTTGTGACTTTTAGTCTCTTAAGATTAGTAAAAATCTCTAGTGTCTAGGGACAGGAAAAACTTAAACATCAATAGTGCAGAATTCAGTGCAATTTTTTTTCAAAGAGTTTGAAAGTTAAGCCTAAGAGACTAAAAGTAGGAACGCAAGACACAAATTTTCTAATTCTGAATAAAATAAGAGCATTCCAGGACATAATGTTATCCTCCTAGCCTCTCTCTTTTCCTAGGGCTATTTCTTCCTTTTCTAGATAACTAATGTAGACATATAGGGCAAAGGGAGGTAGTCTTTTTTAGCTAAAACAGTGAAGTCAATTGAAAAGAACAAGTGAGGGTCATTTTACCTCCCTCCTGCCTCCCTCCATTTCCATTAATCTGTCAAAGGGATGTGGTGGCTTCCCCACAGTGGTCCAATCAGGCAATTAGCCTTTTCAACCTAGATAATTTGCATACAGATGCAGTTTATGTCTAAATGTCAACTACTGGTGGTTATCTTTGTCCCCACTCGTGGTTTTCTTAGACAGATCTTAGTAGGGGCTGCTGAAAATAAATGAACATAAAACTAAATTATTCAACAAGGTTAACAACAAGTTGTTTTCACTGGTTGTTAGTCACACACAGGCATTTCAACCCCATTTTCTTCAGGTCACCCTGCTAGGTGGGACTACTTAGCTTTTAAAGAAAAAGAACCTATCATGGTTGGTTCTAGTTAGTACTTGGATGGAGGACTCTTTTGAATCCAGGACTAAAGGGTTGACTGAGAAGTCACAAATACATCTTGAAAGAAACCACTAGTACAATGCTAGGAAAACTGGATGGATGTCTACATACTGTAGGTTCCTGTAACTAGGAACAAGATGGGCAGCATATAAGTGGAATGAATAAAATGCATAAAATAAAAAAAATGAACTTGGATTGAAGGCGATTCTTCTTCTCAGCTCTCAAGGATTAAAAGCATTGTGATATTATAGGGGTAAGGAAAATATTTTAGGGTTAGAAAAAATATTGGGGTATTTTTTTACTACCACTCTGTGGCGTGGCTTATTTTGTGGGCATGGCTTGCCGGCCATGTGACCGGGTGGGCATGGCTTTTTGGACTGCTGAAGGGAGGGGAACTGAGATAGGTCCTGCCGCCCATTCCCCCTCCCCTCAGCAGCTCGAGAAGCCTCAAACGTGCGAAACTGTCTAGGATCGTCACCACGCGTTCGTGGCTTCTCGGAGTGCTGAAGGGAGGGGAATGGAGATAGCTCCTGCTGCCCGTTCTTTCAGCGTCTCACACGCTCCCTCAGCCATCCTCCCCTGCTTGGACTCACTGTGGGGTAGGAAGGCAGTGCATGCGCAATGCCGGAAGCTTGGCTTCTGGGCATGCACAGAAGAAATTTTTAAAAAAAAAATAATTTTTTTTTAAAAATGGCGCCACCCAGGCACCGGCAACCGACCGCACCTGTACTGTGACGTCACCAGCGGGCCGCTACCGGTGCTATAGAGTGGACCGCACTGGTAGGAACCCACCACTGCTATGGATCAAAAATGTCAAAGACTTCTGGTGTGAACGGTACTTCTGAGAACTTTGCCACACAGCTTACTACCACAGATTTAGACATGATTACCAATATTTCTGTTGTGCATGTTTGTAGTCAATGTGCCATGAGTCGGATGTCGAAAAGACAAGATGCAGTAAGAACAAATTTATTTGTTGCTCTTAAGTTCTGCCTTGAAAGTCACATAGGGTTTCCCAATGCACGGATAAGATTTACTTTTTGGATACTTTGGTACAAGTCAACAGTGGATTGGGGCCAGTCTCAGTTAGCTAATGATACAGTCTAGAACTGATAGTCATCTTTTTTTGATGGGATCAGGTTGATCACATGTTCAGTAGAAGTCCAGATCTTGTGACTCCAGCATCATATGAGGGGGTATTTACACCATATCCAGTTCGGGTCATGACCTGATGACGTTTCATGTGGGGTTTGTTTACTTTCATGATGTCACTGATTAAATAGATAGGCCATTGTGAAATTTAGTATGCACTTACTAGTGAGGAATGCATGTAAGGTTTGATAAAATTATTTCCATTTGAAAATGCCAGAGGAAAGCTTATTGCAAAGCAGCAAAATTTCCAAAGAGACCTTCATTATTACTATTGGATTTAGCCAAAATATTCTATCTTTATTCTGTTCAGTAGCAAAACATCTATATAACCTTTTGGAAAAACATGTGGAGTGAAAATCCATTTTTATCTTCCCTGAGAAAATGCTGGTTTGTATCCTAATTGGGATTCTATTTAAAATCATTTCTCATAAAAGTGGGATTTTGTACTGAGCTCTAGATATCTACAAATCCTCATAAATATAAGGGAAGAACTAAAGATGGATACGGTGTTTAACGAAATGATAAAAGTGGTAACAATATCTTGGTAACTGCAGATTCTTATTTTTGAGTGGAACTTCCAAGGTGTTTTAGTAGCCTAACTACGAGGGTAAGTCAAAAAGCAATGCCATTTTCTTTATTTCAGGTGAAGTTTTTTATAAAAACACCTGAAATTTTTCCCAGTTATAAATGATTATATCATTTACATTCTGAAATATTTTGTTTCTTACTTTTCAGGTTTTTAGACTCACAAGGAAAATTCAAAATGGCTGCCCCCTTAGAGTTGTGTCAAAAACAAAGAGCAGTGATTGAATTCCTTGTTGCTGAGGGGGAAACCCCTGTGAACATTCAGACGATTACAAAATGTGTTTGAGGACAATACTATCATCTCTTCGGCCCCATGAAAGAGGGTTTGAGAGGCAAACATTATTCCAGTGACGAGGAAGTGAAAACTGCAGTGAAGAAGTGGCTCAAAGAACAGTCAACAAAATTTTACAAGACAAGGATATATGCCCTCATTTGAAGGTGGAACATTGCTATTGAGAGAACAGTGACTATGTTGAGAAGTAGGGATGTGATCCACAGAGGACCAGTTTCATTTTGATGTATGCTACATGTTCCTGTGTTGGTAATTATACCTGTCCTAAAGAAAATGGCATTACGTTTTGACTCACCCTCGTATATGGTCACATGAAATGAAATACTTAATTTGTGTGTATGCATGCAAGTGCATGTGTATGTAATTTTCTGATAGCTGCAAAAAAAATAACAATGCAATTCAGCAGAATGAGTTTGACAGTAGCCAGATCTCCACTTCCATGAGCTTAGATGACAGGAGAAGCGTTATAGGGTTCCAGTGGTGACCAAAGTAGGGGACACCCCAATGTATGCTACTTTCAGATCCCAGTATGTTTTATCTCTGAGGAAACTCAAACTGTTTTGAAGGAATGAATGTCCACCATTTTGTTGTGTGTATATTTGTGCAAAAATTTTGCAGGATTGTGGGTGTGATGTTCCCATTGAAACTCTGTCCCTTCTTTAGGTCACTGTGACACTGTCATATGTACAAAAGGAGAGAAGGTTGCAATGCAATGTTCTGCCACTCATAGTGATCTGAATCGGATGGCCTAGACATATGAAATTTGCCGATAATAGGGCATCACATCCCTCTGCAGGTAGTCCTTGAGTTACGACCACAATTGGGACTGGAATTTCCATCATAACTTGTTGTGGTTGCAAGTCACGTTGGACCTGATTTTATATCTGCTTTTATTATTTGGTTGTTAAGCAAATCATGTGGTTAATTAAGCAAGCCCAGTTTCCCCAATGGCCATTTTCTACCAGAAGTTAGTTTAAAAAAAAGCCTGCAAATCACAATGACATGACCACAGAAAACTGCAACTGGTCATAACTGTAAGTCAGTTGCCCTTACACCCAAACTGTGATCATGTGATTACGGGGGTGCAGTTGTATGTGCAAGTACAGATTAAAAGTCAATTTTTCCAAGGCCATCATGTGCAACCTTCAGTCTCGAGAAACTATGGTATTGTGCTCTGGAAAGAGTTTCTAGAAAGAGTTCCTAGAACAGCATCTAGTGTGGCTAAAAAGGCCAATCCGAGAGTGGCAATCCCTTCCACACTGAGGGCAGATCCATTCTGTCCCCTGCCTGGCCCTCAGATTTCGCTGGTTCCGGGACTGCCTCTCTGCCTCAGCCTGCCGAACAAGTGTCTCCTCGAACTGGAGAAGGCCATACTGCGTCTTTAGCCTCCAAGCTGAACGATCAGAGGTCAAGGTTTCCCAGCTGTTAATGTCCATTCCCAAGGCCTTTAAATCCCTCTTACAGATATCCTTATATCGCAGCTGTGGTCTCCCTCTGGGGTGCTTTCCCTGCACTAGTTCATACAGAAGGTCTTTCGGAATCTGCCCATCATCCATTCTCACAACAGTTGTATGTGCAAGTACAGGTTAAAAATCAATTTTTCCAAGGCCATCATAACTTTGAATAATTATTAAATAAATCATACATCATACTACCTACATTAGTATGTCCCTGTTCCAGAAGACTTATAGCTACCAACCATATGATTGTTGATAAACAATCACAAATTCACTGTCCCCCATGCCTCAGATTTCCTGTATAAGCAAGTGGCCCAAAATCTCTTAAAGGAGCAGCTAGAGGTAGTAAAGCCTATATACCAAAAAAAAAGCAAGAGATGAACACAAATAGGAGGGGAGCCAAAATTGTTGAAATGACTTGATGTGGCTTTGTACAAATTTTTGACATCTGGACGGTCTTCGAAAATGTTGGATTCAAAGTTTATTGAACGCTACTAAGTGATTAAACAAATAAATCCAGAAGCATTCTAGTTGCAATTGCCAATGTCAATAAAGGCTTATCTGGAATATCATTGGTCCTTGCTAATGAGAAAGGCACCCTCCCATCCGTACTCTGCATTTGTAGAAAGTTTCGACTCCTCCTGCACTGGTAAAAGGGAAACAAGAGTATGAAAGTGGTACTAGATTCTAGACCTAGAGTGAAATGTTTACAATACCCGATCCACTGCAAGAACTATCCAGAGGTAGAGAGATTATGAAAGGCAGCAACAGACATACATGCTTTGTGACTGGTACACCAGTTTCATGAGCATATCCTGGTAAGCCCCACCTTTGATAATTACTATCTTTGCAAGAGACTGGGGCAGACCAAAACAAGCAAGTGGCATTCCTCTATGGGGTGAAGAGAATTGCAGGGCAAACAAGACAGCAAATGGAGAGCAGGGAAAAGCTTGGGTCAATTTAGTCATGCAGGACATGAGAGGGGAGGAAGTCATCTCTCCAGTTACCAATGTTATAATGGAAAATATACATGATGAAAGAGATGCTGCCTAGGAAACAATAAGACAAGAGCTGCTGGCAGTAGAAATATATGCCTTTGAACAATGAGGACACATTTTAGATGGAGCAGCCCACCTTACATCAATCTGGACTGACCATAAAAATTTAGAGATGCTACAAAACACCAAATCTCTTACGTCCCAGCAAATCAGGTGGGCACAATTTTTCTCTTGATTTGAACTTTTACATTTCATATATCCCAGGCTCCCAGAACAAGCTTCCATATGCACTTTCATGCAAGTCAGTGTAAAGTTCTCCACTCATACATCCCCACCCCATCAGCAACAATACTAAAGATAAGCAACTTTGGGTACCATTATAAGGCAGATCAACATGAAAGGCTGGGATCAGGAAGGAAAGTTGGTAATCTTTCATTGGATTAAGACTCAACACCTGCAGCAGGATACATACACCAAAGCCCAGATGGCTGAACTCAAAGAAGCCTAACAACCTACCATTTCAGTTTTCACAACTGCAGGATGACAGCTATTGTGTAGTGGACTTTTATATGTGCCTCTTCCCCTAATGAAGGAGGTACTACAACTGTAGTATAACAAAGCAACAGGACACAAGGAATATTCAGAACTCAACAAAGAGCCCTCAGATAATTTTGATTGCGTCACATCCAGGGAAATTAAAGATCATACTTCTTCTTGCCATGTCTATCAGAGTAAAACCAATCTCTGGTAAACCAGCTGGATTGTTGCAACCGCTAAACACACATCACTCCCAAGTATGGACACTGTTTCTCAAGATTTTCTCACTCCCAGTTGGCTTTGAGTCTAAGGCAGGGGTAGGCAAAGTCTATGACTCGTGGACTTCAACTCCCAGACTTTCTGAGCCAATCATGCTAGCTCAGTAATTCTGGGAGTTGAAGTCCACGAGTCATAGAAGAGCCAACTTTGCCTACCCCTGGTCTAAGGCAAGAGTGGAACTCATGGTCTCCAGTTTCTAACTTGATGCATTAACCACGGTCCTCAGATATCACTACTCTCAATAAAGTCTGGATCATCGCAATTATAAAGTACCATCCAAAGTCTGGAACTGCCCTTACAGATGATCTAGAATGACTAGTACATAGAACATCAGAGTTGGAAGGGACCTTGGAGGTCTTCTAGTCCAACCCCCTGATCAAGCAGGAAACCCAATACCATTTCAGACAAATGGCTGTCCAGTCTCTTCTTAAAAAGAGAAAGGCATTGTTATCCTAGAGCAGGGGTAGGCAAAGTTGGCTCTTCTATGACTCGTGGACTTCAACTCCCAGAATTCCTAAGTCATAGAAGAGCCAACTTTCCCTACCCCTGTCCTAGAGTAATTTCCAAGGGGAAATAGATGTCGATTATGGCCACATTTGAAGGGCTGTTGCAATGGTTTTTAAATATTTTTTTTGTAAACAATCATTCTCATCATAGACAAGTTCCCCAATATTTTAAGACTTTTCTTTCAAAGCATGAAATGATGTATGCTGTTCATTCCTAATCTCATTACAGGCTTTACCTTTTCTCTGCTAAACTCAAAAAGGCAATAGTAATACAAATTAGTCAAGGAACTGACCCTTTCTGATAACTTCTTGACTGTGATGGGAATGAGAAGTTTCATATCACTTATTGAAAATTAAAAAAAAACCTTAAGACTAAGAATTTAGGCTGCAGCCAATTGTATTTACATTGCACAATCTGGATTTCACACATAATCTAGTCACAAGTGACTAAAGTCTGATTCATCCCCCCCCCAGCCATCTAAAACATGGCTTCCCAGCCTGTGGGTTGCATCCCAGTACTAGGTCGAGGCCTATTTGCAACTGGCCCTCACTTGCACAAGCATCACAGGCACTCACAGCCCCACTTGCACGAGTAACTGTTGCTCACCTGCCCCTCCCACAAAACCATCCCCTTCCCCCCACCACTCTGGGCTGCCAACCTGGAAAGGTTGGGGAATTCTGATCTAAAGGATATCTAGGAAATGAATATACTTTGTATGCGAGCACATTTGGAGGACTTGATCCTTCTTCTATTTAGAGGAGAACTAGAATACAAGCCTTTAAAGCAACTAACTTCAAAGGGTATAAAACCAATAAATTCAAACATTCAGAGCTACAGCTGATGGCTGCCTATTATAAGAGCTTAAGCAGCTAAAAGTCTGCCATTTGATATATTCACAATGAAATTATTTTCCCTATTTGTTTATCCCTTTATCAGATTATATTGTCAAATCCAATCCTTGGAGAAAAGGGAGCCATATAAACTGTCAGTAAATTAATATTCTAAATTAACTAATAAAGATTAGGCATTTTCACTTAATCAGAGATGGTTAGATGAGTGTATAAATGTTCATTTGCATCTTAATGGGTATCTGGGAATCGGATTTCATCACAATTAACTTTATCTTTCAGTTATGCAAAACAGTGTTATCAAGATATTTATTTGATCAGAGTAAGATAATGAAGTTCCAATTATTCTACGGTTTCATATTTTCCCACTGTTTGGCGGTAATAGGTTGCAGGTAGTCTTCTGCGGTTATTTTTCTTACGCTGATGGAATTTGTCCTTATGGTGCTTTTGTACATCTCCAAATAATAATTTAGAAATGATTCCACTATTCCATTTTCTTGGTACAATATGTAACTGGACTGCATCTAAGGCAGTGCTTCTCAATTATTTTCTGTTATGCCCCCCCCCAGGAAGAAGTAAACATTTCGTGCGCACCCCCAACTCTCCAATCTGGGCCCCAATGGAATTTTAGTGTTAATATTTATTATTTTACTTATTATCAGCTGCAAGCAAACTATTGGCTGGGGAAAGCTGCTCTACCCACTTACCTGGGAATAAGTCACACTGAACTCAGTGGAGCTTGTTTTCGATTAGGCAGGCATAGGCTACTGTGGTTAGGGTCGTCTTTTGACGTGAGCCAGGCCAACTTAATCAAGCCGATGTTTTGAGGTCGCTGGCCTGGCCCATAAGCGCCGCCTCTGCTGGGCACTCACAGCAAATGATGTGGAAGGAGGCTTTAGGGTGCCGTTTGAAGCTTTCGCCCAGCTGCAGAGGATGCTCCTCCTTGTCCAGCAGCAGGTTCGCCACGGCATTCATGGCTACCATGGCGCCCACCGAGAACAACAAGAACCCACGCAGCCGCCCCGCCCCACCTGGCCACCTTCTCTTCCGGGCTCGGAGCAGCAGGCAACTGGGAAAACACTCCCCGTCTGGGGGAATCGATCGAGATGGACCACACATGTTCCCTGGGGTCACACGCGTCCCCTGGCATCGCTCAGAGCCCCACCCAGGCGGGCACTATTTGAGAAGGACTGCTCTAAGGAAACACTCATAGAATTCCCAGGAAGTTCCTTCTTTCAAATACTAACCAGGCAGGATGCTGAAAAACTTACTAGATCAGTCAAAGTTGGCTAGGCACTGCCATCTACTGAGATAAGCCAGATAAGTGGCACAAACCTTTTCTCTGTTTAATTTGCAAAACTGCTTTATTTAACTTCCACATAAATGAGAATGGATATGTAACCTAAATTCCAAAGCTTGTGGAGAGGTATATAAGAGCTATGCAAGAGCTGTGTAAAATATACCGGTAGTCCTCAACTTACACCACTTCATTTAGTGACCTTTTAAAGTTACAACAGCACTGAAAAAAAATGACCATTTTTCACACTTACAACCATTGCAGTATCCCCATGATCACGTGATCAAAATTTGGACACCGAGCAACTGGTTCGTATTTATGATGATTGCAAGTGTCCTGGGGTCTTGTGATCACCTTTTGTGATCTTTTGACAAGCAAAGTCATTTGGAAAGCCAGATTCACTTAACAATCCTGTTACTAACTTAACAAGTGCAGTAATTCACTTAACAACAGAGACAAGAAAGGTCGCAAAAATGGGACAAAATTCACATAACTGTCTCACTTAGCAACAGAAATTTGGGGCTCAGTTGTGGTCATAAGTTGGGAACTACCTGTACTTGCACTATATCAAGGGTGTCACATTGGCGGCCCATGGGCTGGACGTGTCACGTGCAGGCCATGCCCATCCCAGCTCCGCAATGGGGAAAAATGTCACAAAACATCATGTAACGGCAACATATGAGTTTGACACCTGTGCACTCTATTAATTCAGCATGTGGCTGAGTCAAACATTTCCCAAGATCCTCTATGATGGAAAGCAGATGACCTCACCCAATTCCTAAGAGGTCAGTAAGGGGCGTGCATAAGTGCAGCAGCGTGCCTACCGTCCCTGTCCTAATGTTCCCTCTTATCAGTACCCATTTTATGTATATAAACAATGTTATCTCTATGTATATTACCAACACGTACTTGACATAAATAAACAAACAAATAAATAAATAAATAAATAAATAATGTTCAGGACCCATCACAGCTTTGTAATAAGCCTCATTCCACATCTGCATCTATAACAACAAAGATCCAGAACAATCAATAGTCTTCTCCAAAGGGGAAAAAGGCAGAATTTCCTAGTTCTACACACAAACTTCTCTCTGTTCTAGTCAGAGAGAGATGACCTTGATGTTTAAGAGACTTGTTCAAAGTGTTTTGAAGAAAGAACTTGTCAGCTATTAAAATCACTGAATGTACACTGATACCAGGAGAAGGATGGTATTATACAAATACTTTTGTTCTCATCGGTTGAATTCCAATTTTCTATGCTAAACGTTCATATCTCATTGAAAATATGTACACAAAACAGCAATTTTCTGCCTTGAAATACTTTTGAGGTTGTTATTTAAAATTTGGCCTAGTTTAACTGACAGGTTAATCCTGTTTATGAAAATTATTGCTAGTATATAGAATTTTTAATACTGTAACATCAACAAAATAAATGCTTCCTTAAGAGAGTAACATCAGCATTTATGCTTCTTTTCCTTTTATGACTTTTATGAGTGTCAAAGGGGTGGGGAGAAGACCCCATGCTTCCAGCCTTCCCTTATTCATATACTTTAGTCTCCAGACATCCTCCCACAGCAAATTACTTTCTTTTCAGTTTCAAGACAGCCTCTTTGTCTCAATTCCAATGTTCTCTCTTCAATATGTTTTGCCTTTATCTGTCTCTGACCAACTATGTGTGTTTATGTTCCAGGTTGTGCTTCTCATTCTAAGGTGTCTCTCCCATTGATCTCACAGAAAGTACAGACTCGCAAAGAAATATCCTCATTGACTCAATCAAGACACAGCTATACATTCATTAACATAATGCTTCTCTAACATTCTCCCAGTTCATAGTTGTTTGTACATCTATCTCATCACTTTTAGGTTGTAGAAGAGAAGAAAATAACCAATAGTACATCATGCTTCCAACTCTCACTCTGCAGTTCCATAGGAGTATACCACTTAACATCAGGGGCAAAATAGCCGTTTTCATGACACACCAATTACCCTCTTTTTACAAGTATTGTTTCTGGAAGGCTGTTTCCATCTATCTGGTGTAACATCCCCAGAGAGAAGACAAGAAAGTCATTCCCAAGTCCACCATTCCACTGATGGAACTATCCTGAAATGGTTTTGAAAAAGGGAGGTGTGGCCTTTAATTGACAAAAGGTTGTCTACTCTTGCTGTAAAGGTCTCTCTGACTTGCTCTTCTGAGTATCAGAGACATAAGCTCAGTTGCTTAGTAGTGGTTAACTCTTTAATGCCTGTGGATATGAACATCCAAGTCAAAGACAAATGGTAGAATCCTCGTACACGTACATAGTTGGGTTTGTCAATTAAGAGTGATGGAATTGGGACCAATATAATTGCCAGGCCAACATTTGAGTATTTATAAATCTGGTTTACAATCTGAAGGAAGCAAGCCACATTGGAAGTAATACTTTTAGTACTTTTTTTTACTTAGTACTTGTGTTCTACACTATTCTTTTCATAGATTTGGTCACTTTTCCCCCATCTGCTTTACTTTGTGCATTTTTGCCATTACCTTTCCATTACCCTCCTGACTATTCTGCCACCCTCCCTTTTTATCCTTCTCCAAACTTCACTTTTTTCTCCCCACCCCCACCCTTCTATTGCAGAGGCAGAAACAAAAAGTAGCTTCAAAGAGTCATTTGGTGTGCTATGGTGCAGCTTTTCCCCTTATCAATCTTACTTATTACCAGTCTGGCTTATAACCAAATACTTTATCAAGCATTCACTCGCTCTTCCCGAGCCTCATTTTAGCCCTTACTCTTTTCTGTGCAATGTTCTTGCATGAAGTGGGCTTAAAGAACTTTTGTGAATAGTTTTATGGCATTAAATCAGTAATAAGGGAAATGTTGATCTCAGGTTCTGAGGTAACCACAGCTGTGAGTGAATAGGAAAACCAGGTCTCCTTGCTGCCACCCCCCCTTGTATTAGAAACCTGGTTTTTCCTTTCATATCAGTCCTTTGGGGAACAAGGAGGTGACTGAAGAGGAAAGCCATTTTCCCCACCTAGAGTTTCCCTAAACTCTGTCTAAATACAAAAAAAGAGATTAAAATAAAAATTTGGGGTATTGCAGTTCAGCCAAACCGAGGCAGGTGCTAGGAGGCAATTAGTCCATTCCAAGCTGTAAACAAACTTTAGTAAAGGTGCCAAAAGAAAGCATGTTTTCACATACACAACACAGTTAAAAAACTCCCAAAAAACCCCAATCCCACTCCAAATTCCTAACACAATTCTAACCATAGTTAAATAACTGAATTTTCAGGCCTGCATCCTTCACAAAAGATACTTCAAACATTTCCTGTCCAAACCGTGGCAAACCTCTCCATTTCTTTTATTGGCTCTCAGGGATCAGGTGACTCTGTCTGGCCATGTCAGGCAGGCTTGGGATTTAAAAAGCCATACAGTCACCTAGAAACCTTTTCCTCCCTTGACTTGACTTTTTTGCCTTTTTTTTTGCCTTTGTCTGAATGCTGGAACAAAAATAAAAAATAAAATTAGTATCCCATAGAAACTCACTGTCCTTCCATATAAGAGCCGAGGTGGCGCAGCAGTTAGAGGCAGTACTGCAGGCCACTTTAGCTGACTGTGATCCGCAGGTCAGCGGTTCAAATCTCACTGGCTCAAGGTTGACTCAGCCTTCCATCCTTCCGAGGTAGGTAAAATGAGGACCCAGATTGTTGGGGGCAATATAAATATACATTGCTTACTGGTGTAAACTGCTTAGAGAGTGCTTGCACTGTGAGGCGGTATATAAATCTCACAAATAAATAAATAAATAAATAAATCTCTCTGTATGGGTGTATGTATATGCACATGTACATCCATGTGTGTACTGGCCCTCAGGATCTCTCTCTCTCCTTTGCAGGCATGGTCATGATTTATCTTAATGTGAATTTCTTCTACAATCTCCTCTCTGCTCATTTAATCTCAGAAAACTGGCCTTACTGTCTTCATTAACATTGGCTTTGCCTTCTTTCCTTATTCCAATAGTTAACTGCTCTGCACTTTTCCACATCCTTTCAAAGGTCACCAATGGCAGTGTATACAAAATAACAGAGTTAGAATGGACCTTGGAGGTCTCTTAGTCCAGGGGTCTCCAACCTTGGCAACTTTAAGATTTGTGGACTTCAACTTCCAGAATTCCTCAGCCAGCAAAGCTGGCCGAGGAATTCTGGGAGTTGAAGTCCACAAGTCTTAAAGTTGCCAAGGTTGGAGACCCCTGACCTAGCCCAACCTCCTGCTTCAGAGGAGACCCTGCACTATTTCACACAAATGGCTGTTCAATCTCTTCTTTAAAAGCATCAAATGATGGAGTAGCTACAACTTCTGAAGGGAAGCTGTTCTACTAATTGATTGTTCTAACTGTCAAGAAATTTCAGGTTGCTTCTCTCCTTGATTAGTTTCCATCCATTGCTTCTTGTTCTGCCTTCAGGTGCTTTGGAAATAGGTTGAGACCCCCTCTTCTTTGTGATAGCCCCTTAGACATTGGAGCACTGTTATCATGTCACCCCTAGTCCTTCTTTTCATTGGAATAGACATACTTAATTCCTCCAACTGTTCTTCGTATGTTTTAACTTCCAGCCTCCTGATTGTCTTGTTGCTCTTCCATGCACTTTCTAGAGTCTCAACATTTTTTTTTATATTGTGGCAACTAAAATTGGATGTAATTTTCCAAGTGTGATCTTACCTTTATAAGTCATTATAAAGTGATACTAACATGTCACATGATCCAGATCAGAAGGTGTCAAACTGGCGGCCTGCGGGCCAGATGTGTCACGCACAGGCCACACCCACCCCAGCTCGGTGAAGGGGAAAAACATCACAATATGTTGCATGACAGCAATGTGACGCCATGAGTTTGACACCCATGATAAAGATTCTATCCTTCTGTTAAAGGACTGCATTGGCTTTTTTTGGTGGCTTCAGCACACTGCTGGTTCATATTTAAGTGATTGTCCTAGATCCCTCTCACAGTTACTGCTGTTAAGCTAGGTGTCACTTATCACTGTGCATTTGCTTTTCTGACTGAGTTTGTGTGAGTTTGTGTGAGAGGAAAAGAACCTCAGTCCTAGCTGAGGTGGCCTCACCAGATAAAAAAGATAATGGTGGCAGTTTGTAGCTTTGGATTGCTAGAAAGAGGTAAATATAACAGAATATTTTTCCTGTAGTTTTGACCAGTGTTTCTCAACTTCAGCAACTTTAAGATCTGTAGATTTAAAGTTGTTGAGTTTGAAAACATTGGTCTGGACCATTTTTGTTTAGTGGGACTTTCATCCGCTTTGCTTCTTGTATTCACAGGAAAAAAAAGTACATAAATGAATAGTTTTATTTTATTTTATTTTCATGAAGAAAGGAGAATCAAGTAAGGTATGTGCAGGTATGCTGAGCCAATAATCACAGTACATTGATCTCCCACTTTAAAAGGAGGGTGGATACAAACATCTCAGAGACATGGGTCTAATAATAAATTGTCTTTCATCTTCATTATGTAGTTAAAATAAAAAGGGAAATAGAACTTTGGGTTAGGGTTGTTGTTGTTGTTGTTTGTTGTTGTTGTTGTTGTTATTGTTGTTGTTAGATTTGGGACCATAATTGGGACTGGAGTCTGTGTCATTGAATGAAGCAGTCATTTAACCAGATGCCCACATGACTACTTTGCTCAAAGACTACAATCCTGGTTAGGAGTGATGAGAATTCACTCCTGAGAATTAAGTTTGTAAAGGAATCTTCTCTCCCAGCAAAGAAAGGAGACCAAAAACTACATTCCTATTGATAATGAAAAGGACAAGTATTCCATAGGTTACCATCTGGCACCCCTCTGTTGGATTTCAGAAGCAAATATGTTTCATTTCTGTATACTGAGCATAAGAAAATGTTGAAATGTTCTACTTTTTCATTAATATTTATGGGAAATAACATTTATGTAAGAAAGATAGGCAGTTTCATCATTCTTTGGAAAATAATCTACAATTGATTTTATCTTGTTAATGTAATGTGTCATTTTCATGTTTATTTGTTCTTGAGAGAAACTAACAATTTGGAGACAGCTTGAGAACTTGTAATAAAAAAAGAATCAAAGTTATTTAAGATAAATATGGATATTAATTCTGCCACCTTCAGGGTCTCAATAACAATTTAGTTTTTACATTATCTAATTTGATAAAATATTTCAAAAGATTGCATAAGGATAGATTTATTTATTTAGCATATGGAAAAAGGATAGATGATTCTAAGCAACAAATAATTTTTTTTACCCAATATCATCCATCTGCCTGCCTGCCTGCCTGCCTGCCTGCCTGCCTGCCTGCCTGCCTGCCCACCGGTCCGTCCGTCCGTCTGTCCGTCCGTCCATCCGTCAATCTGTCCTTTTGGGATGGATTTCATATTACATTTTGTGAGCTGTTTGACTGTACAGAACTGATTGTGTAATCAAAAGGGAAACTTCATAGATGGAAGTCAGAAGTAGTTCTTCCCTGTTTCTGTAACATAGATTTTGATGTTTAAGTATAGATGGTGAGCTGAGAGGAAACTTTGTTCTTTTTAGAAGTACCTTTGTATTAAACCACAGTTTAGTTTTAATTTATAACAATACCTTGAAAATGTCATGTATGTCAAATCAGAACAAAGAAGGTTTCAAGAATGTAGCAAGAAGATAAATGGAAAAGTTTTTTCTTTCTTTTCTCTTTTCCCTTTCTCTTTCTCCTTCACAATTTTTTTTTCTGACGTGAAGGGAGAAGACCTTTTTTTTTCTTTTTCAAATTCTAAAAATTGGATAGGACTGCATTCTACCTAAGGGTGGACCCTAGTCAATTCCAATGGAGAGGTAATAAAAATAAATACAGGTAGTCCTTGACTTACAACAGTTCATTTAGTGACTGTTCAAAGTTACAAGGGCACTGAAAAAAGAGACTTATGACCACTTTTCACACTTCCATCTATTGCAGCATCCCCATGGTCATGTGTTCAAAATTCAGATGCTTGGCTGACTCAAAGTTATGACAATTGAAATGTTCCGAGGTCACATCATCACCTTTTGACAGAGAAAGTCAACGGGGAAGCCAGATTTACTTAATAACCATGTTAGTAACTTAACTGCAGTGATTAACAACTGTATCAAGAAAGGTTGCAAGCAGAGGTGGGTTCCTACTGGTTCGGACCGGTTCTATAGAACCGTTAGTAACTTGGCGGCCTGGGTTAGTGGAACCGGCAGCGACCCAGGCCTGCCACGCCCTTGAGCTGGTTCTCTTGGCAGTGCCATAGGCGCCGCCATCTTGTTTTTTGCTTCTGCGCATGCGCATAAGCTTTTTTTTAGTGCTGCGCAAGCACGCCCACCCGCGAGGCACGTCCCAGAGCAAACCAGCAGTAGCAGAATCCAGAACCCACCCCTGGTTGTAAGCCAGGGTAAAATTCACTTAACAACTGTCTCGCTTAGCAACATAAATTTTGGGTTCAGTTGTGGTCGTACGTCAAGGACTACCTATATTTCCTATTTCATCTAGCAGTCACTGTTCTACACAATACTGGAGTGAGAGTCAAATTGCATTTTAATTTGATGTGGAGGTAATAGGATGTGATTTATTTTCCAGAAGAGATCTGCAAGGATTTAAGAGCTTTCACTCCAAAAATGCATGCTTCTGTTGTTGAGTTTTATTGGGGTGAAGTTATTATAAAAATAGCATGCAGCAGATTAAACTCAAAAAAATGGGAAAAATGTCTATTTTGTTTTGTGGGATGTATAAATCTTCACATGTAGAGAAAATACATGTATTTTTCCTCCTTCTTTTTTATTTTTATTTTTCTAGTTCCTGTGAAAATGGCACAGAAGTTATCCTTACAGCAGGATCTTTCAAAATTTGAAAAGAAGCGATTGTCACACCTGCCCCAACTTGGACTCCTAGGACAGAAAGGCCCTCAACTCCATTTGTTTGAAAGGTACACTTTTACTAAAAGCCAGTATAGCAAAAGGTAGAACTAAAGTTTTGCATGCAAAGGTTCTCCAGTTAACTTTCCTTTTTCTGTTCCAACCTCCTGTTGTCTCCTTATTGTCCAGTTACATTTGAAGAAGTTGTTCTGGTAACAGCCCCTGAAATGGTGGGCTGCAGTGGTGGGTTGGTCCCAGTAGCGGCGGTGGCAGGAGGCTCCGCCTGCCCACCCGGGACGCTCCACCCACCCGCTCGGGATGCTTCTGCGCATGTCATAAGTGCCGCGCAAGTGACAATTTTGCCATGCATGAACTGGTGGCAAAATTATTTACAACCCACCACTGTTGGGCTGGATGATGAGAGAAGAGTGTCAGTTCTGACAGAGATAACAGGACTAGCAAATTATGAATGGAAGATAACTTAAGGGATTTGGGAGGGAGAGTGGATAATTTTGCTAAACTGAAATCAGAATCACAGAATATGAAATGGAATAAATAGCATTTGATATTTTCCCATCTTTCAAGTAAGCTCTCATTGCTATGTCCTCCCAAATATCCTGGACTCCAGCAAAACTTTTTTAATCTTTCTTTCTCAGAAAGGAACCCCAGGACAAGTAATTGAGTGTTTCAAAATCTCATCCCCAGAGTGAATTGAGAACCCTGGTAACAACTATTTATTGTAAAGCTATATAGTGCAGCAGAGATGGATGATGGATATGAAGCAAAAAGTGACAGAGGCAGAAAGACTTAAATATCCAATTCTTTCTGAGTAAGAACCCAATACTGCAACAAAATCCTGAAATGTATTACACCAGTATTGCTTCCTTAAAACACTGGTTGGAGAGCCCTGATAAAACCAATTGCTATGATTAGAACTTAGACTTGTCAATCATGTCATAAACTTACATTGCATCTTTTCTGATGTAAATTTATGATGCAAGGACGCTATTCAGGCCACAACCAAGTAAGAAGAAAGGGCCAGACTTTCCAGCTCTTCCCTCACATGGATTCTCACCATCACAACAGAGGTTACACACTTCTGCACCTATTCTTTGTTCCTATTTAGAAGCAGCTTTGTGCCAGTTTCATTTCACATTAGTTGTATTCAAAGGAAGGGCTAATTTATTTCAGGCCTAATAGGAGTGTATTTGAAATTGCAGTAAAATAAGTCTTTTTCTTTACATTGCTTCAGCTCTACAAAGTTTTACCCCTGACAGGAATTATTTCCTCTCACAAGCTGCCAGTTCTTATTTCATAGGGACTGTTAAGAGCAACAAATGGTGGCTTGGCAGCTTAGCAAGTCCCCCTCATGACAACTAATCAAATTGTGATTGTTTTTGTATATGATCAGATAAATGTGCCCAATATAAACAAAAGGTGTAGATGAGAAAGAAGATTAGAAATGTACCCACTGTGGAGTGAGGGGAAGGAATTTTTTTATTATTATTCTGGGATTAGCAGTAGCAAAGGACAAGATTCTAGCTTATTGCTGTTCTTTGTGCTATCCTACTATTCAGCTGGAGGGAGTATTAAGTGGCTCTTTTATCTTCTTGCTGTATGCTAGCCAGCACATGAAAACTGCCAAGGATTACTTTTGAATGACTAGAGAATAGAAAATGTGGTGATGTAGAAATGCCATAAAGCAGGGTCCACAACTTTTGTGGCTTGTCAGCCCAGTTGGAGGGGGGAGGGGAAATGGGCCACTTAAGCAGCAGGCCAGTGCGCAAGTGCACTTGCAGCCCTTACGTGAGCAGCAGGCTGCTGCTCCCACAAGTTGAGCTGCACACACATGCTCTGACCAGCAAGTCATACAACCCAATTCCGAATAGGTCACGGCCCAGTAGAGGGCCAGGGTTTGGGGGACCCCTGTCATAGAGCATGCCAAATATTAAAAAATATAGTGAACAACTATGTGAAAAAGTAGTGATAGGTAATATAGGAATTTATGAACTGGGGGGAACTTAACCTGAGTTCTTATTTGTGAGCAATCTATCTATGGCATAATTAGTCTGCTAAAATTTGTCTTTTTTGACACTTCTGACTTGGTAAATGCTCCATTTTAGTAGATTATCAGCAACATTAATATGTTGTTATTACCTGAAATTCTTCTTCATTACAAGTCTGCAAAGTCAGTCCAGATCCCCATTCCATAAGTTAAAGGAGATAGCTAAAGTTGATTCTGCTATTCTTATGTAGAATGCTGCAGAGCACTATACAGAGCAGGAGTAGAGAATATGTTATAGAACAATGTTAGGGAATATGCTGCTCTCCAGATGTTGCTGGATTTAAGTTTTCCTGAGTACTAGTCAGCATCACCAGTAATAAAAAGAAATGGTTCAACAAAAGGAAGCCATAAATTCTTTATTCATAATCTCTATAGAGAATTGGATCAATTTGGAAACTATAAATTCAATAGAAAAGAATGTTTAAAACACATACACACACGTATGTATGTATGTATGTATGTATGTATGTATGTATGTATGTATGTATACAAATATATATAATCTATTTTATTTATATATTTTTCTTTAATGTACATAAGTGCTTAGTAAACAGTGTATTGTCTGTGGAGTCCTTGATGCTCTCTGAGCTTGGTTGCTTTTTTGTAGATGTTTCATTACCTAGCTAAGTAACATCTTCAGTTAAAAGGGAATAGGGTTTGGTTTTTTTATATATAATGACTCCACAGAACTCCAAATTTGAAGAGACTTCCGGCTGATGTTGTGGCGAGATCGGACATGAGGAGTAGGTCTCCGTGCTCACACGCTGAGTTCTCCCTGTTGGAGGGCTCCAAAAGGAGCTAAAGCCACCCTGGAGGGGTGGTGAAGAAAAGAGGGGCACCTTGTAGGTCACGTTGAGTTGCATCTGTCCCGCTTGACCCAGGGTTTTTTCCCCCTTTCATCCACGATGAGGAGAAGAGGCACCCATCATGACTGCTGTGAAGCTGGGACAACCGAGGCATTTTAAAATGCTGGAACTATTTACTTAATAACTGACTTTGCTACCATAAATTGAATTAAAATTGGATTAAATACTTGTGAGATCATTTTTTTTCCAATTTTTTATTTTTTACACACAAACAAACAAACAATGCAGTTTCTCTGAACAGAGTATTGACCGAGTCAAAAAAAAAAGCTTGTACAGCTTATAACATCCCCAAACACAATTTATGTATTTCAATTTCTGCCATAATATTTTCTATTTTTTTTATTTTCCTCCTACTTCTTTTCTAATATTTAAACAATATCACTATGCCCTAACCCCCAAACAATTCTTATTCCCCTTTTCAAATTAAAACCCTTTAATTTAAGGACAATCCTTTCCATCCTTAATTCCTAGTTTCTTACTATAATTTAATATTTTATCAGATGAACCTACTTATCATTTCTTATTTACCATTTTATCACAAAAATATTTTCTTTACTTTTGTTTTTCAAATCTCCTTCAATACTCAAAGTCAGTTATAGTAATATAATAATATCCCATTTACTCTTCAGTACCTTTTCCATTTATCTTCAAAAACAATAAATTTCTTTAAGTTTGTTTTTCATATCTCCTTTTTCAACTATCAAACATTATCTTATAAACAATAATCCACATATTATACTCACAAATAGTAATCCAAATATAAATCACTTATGACTGTAGGTATTACTTTCACTAACTTCATTTATTACAATCATAAATATTGATATTCAAACAGTTTTAAGTATATAAAGGACCCAGATTGTTGGGGGCAATATGCTGAACTCTGTAAACCGCTTAGAGAGTGCTGTAAAGCACTATAAAGCAGTATATAAGTCTAAGTGCTATTGCTATTGCTATATAACACATTTCCTTTCTTCCTTTCCATTTCATTCATCATATCATCTTATTCAAATATTGCAATCACGCATATTAATCATAATACAATTCACATGTAAATATCATATTTCCCATCCTTCTTTCCATTAATTATTCCTTTAACTGTTTTTCTTTGATCCCCCATACACTCCACCTCTTAAGATTTTTCTCTCATCCACCCATTCTCTTATCTTTCTTTTTTTATATAATTGTTATATCTTTTCTTCTGTTTCTTTTCTCTAATATTAAAATCTCTTACTCACCTAGTTTGCCCTGAAATCCCATCTGATCTCTTCCCTTTTTCCTTTTTCCTCTTTATTGTTTCCCCACTGTTAATCCCAGTGTAATCGTTTAGTTCTTTTGTACCTGGTCTCTTTCCCTTTTCTTTTCTCCCTTGTTTCTTTCCAACCTCTCCATTTTTACCACTGTTAATGCCAGTGTAATCATTAACTTTCAAATGTTTTCCTACCCTTTTCCCTTTCCCCTTTCTTCCCTTTATTTGTTTCCTTTTTCTAGTTACTTTTCTCCTAACCCTTCTCTTTCTTGCATTATTACTCCCAATGTCATAATCAATGTTTTTATCTTCAATGGTAAGTTCTTGCTTCTTTTTCGTGGTTTCTTTATCCACTTGGGTATGTTCTAACACGATTTCTGGTTCATCAGACTTAAATAATCCATGCTTTGTTTTAATCATTTCTTTCAGTTCAAGTTTAAATGATACATGCATCACTTTAATCATTTCAATTAATTCCTGGGACATTTTGTTGTTTCCACGATGTTTTAACTTCAGTTTAGAGTTCTATTAATCCACCTTCTTTGGTTGTTGAGATCGAACAGCTTGAAAGAAAACAAGCCCTCCTTAAAACTTTTCATGGCTTGTAAATCAAGGACACTTTTTTTTAAAAAAAGCAATTTTTCGGCTTACAAATTATTTGTTGTCGTTCTTTTTTCCAGTTGGTAGATGTCTCTCTCCAATCCACAATTCCAATCAATGTAATAACAAAATAATCAATTTCTGTGTTAAATCCACGTTATAAATATCCCCCAATTTCTGTCTTCTTCTTCTTAATGTTATATTTCCCAAATTCAAAATTAAAATCAAATTCCAAGTCCAATTATAAAATTTCCTTTACAGGGATTTTTTATTTATTTAATTATTTTTATTATTATTTTATACTTTCCTTTGTTCTTTCTTCAATATTCAAAATTTTTAAAGTTATTTCCAACCTTCTTACACAACTGCTTTCTTTCGGGTTTCTTCTTATAATACTTTAATTATCTCACTCTCCATTCTGGGCTGGTGCTTAAGTTTCCGCTTTGTTCGTCTACCTCCATTGACTTTCCCCCATGCCAATTAGCTGCTGTTTCTTCACCGGGGACAGCTTTTAAAGTTTTTTTTAAAGTTTCTTTTTTACCTGTGAGTTGGCCAATCACTCACCTGGTATCAGTACTCCGTTCAAATCACCGCTCCTGCACAAAGCTTATTCCGGTTGCCCCAGCTTCATGATGGCCGCCATGACCATCGCCCCCACCGCCGGATCGAAGAGTTTTCCTCTGACCTCCGAGGAACTTGCCTTTTTTTTGTAAAGGAGGAGAACTTCAGAGAAATTATTCTGAATAAATTGACTTCACACTCCCCACTCCAATTACATCACCCCTCCCTTTGGCATACACTGACTTTTTAAAGCAAAGCCATGAATATTCAGTTCTTGAATGGAAACTTCTTAATAGCACATGTAAGTTTTCCTCTATAGATATCAAATGTCCTGAGAAGGGTAGGTTAATTTAAGCAACTTCAGTTAAGGGCTTATCAGGAATGCTTATTAGTGAGTACTTCATTTTTTGGAATCACTGAAAAAGCTCCAGACCTGTGACTTTTGTAAACTTTAAGCAACTAACTTTGCCCTGAAATATATAATTGAGCCTGCTCATGCACAGCTTTGCATGAACATTCCAGTTGCTTTGCCATTGTGGATTTCTCTGCTACTCTGAGAACCGTATGGGATTCTTTTTGTTCTTAGATCTGTACTTTATGATTCTTTTAAGAACTGTCTCTATTCTCATCCAGGGCCACAGTCTCCTCTCCCTACATGCAATGCCTTACCACCCTCTTTGCTAAGAGAAATCAACTTTGCTTTATATGCTGGAGGCATACTGCCTAAAACATCCTACAAACTCATTTGGTGTCCTGTAGGGACTCTTATATCTACATGGTTTGCTGAATGAGTTGAACAAAGATGGTGAAACAAGAGCATTAGGGGAACTGGAGCTGTGCTTTAGTCTGCCATAATTATTCAATTATACTTTTGAAGATTTCAAGTTGGGTCTCCACCATTTCAAAGCTAAGTGCCAGAGTCCCATGGCAGATCACATAATTTTGCAGATATATTCTTCTGTTTCTCTATATTCTCCATCCATCCATCTACACACTGAGTTTTCTTTGAGGTATTTGCATTTGCCTTCTTCCTAGGGCTGAGAGAGAGTTACTGCTTCTTGCCTAAGGGAAAACTAAAACTCACTGTTTCCTGGTTTCTATTTCCTCACTTCACCAAACTGACTCTCATATATTTCAAGATATATTTCTCTCTCTGTGTGTGTGGTAGAGTATATTCAAACACTGGATTTATTCTTTCAAATTGAATGAAAATTGCTTTTTAAAAAACAAAAAAATCCCCCTGAAACTTTTGCCTTTTTTGTGTGTGTCAAACAAGACCAGCATCTAAGACAAATGTTTAGTCAGCATTTTGACTCATCTGATCTTACAGTAAGTGAATTTTATTTTTTAGAAAACTCTTCTCTTCAGTTCTGAAGTCATACATAACAATCATCAGTTTGATATAACATCCCTGGGCTTCTAAAATCTTTTCAGCAACTCATTGGGCCTAGTAATTGAATGCTTTTGCAGTTAACTGAGAATACACCACATTTGAGAGCCATCAAATAGAATGCTTCTAAGCCATTGTTTCCATATGTTTCTGTGGTATAGGAAGAAATCAAGCTTGTGTGTGCAGTAAACCCCCCCTTTTTTTAAACAGATATAGTCTTGCAGTTTCAAATGAGAAATGTGAATCTAAAATTCCAGATTGAGTAATAATATTTTTATGCCATTATTCATAAAAGATTTCCCTTCTTACATAAATCCCAGCCACATTTAATTTGGTCATGTATTTCACATACCATATAAACTAATAGGCCATAGCAAAAAGAATATAATGAGATGATGTTTATAGCTGGAATGCATCTGCAATTTTATGAAATCTACATTGTCCTTTTTAACAGAGCTTTAAGAAGTCTTGTTTATTTGAGTTGAGTTGGAATACTGTCAAAGCTCTACTCATAATATAATAATAACACATAGTTCTAAGTGTTTAAATACAGATCTTAGTAAATTCAATAAGACTAATTGCTCAGTAACATGCTATAGGATTGCAGCCCAAAATATTTGAGAATATTAAGTATTGGTTTGATGCGAGCTCTGATCGTTCTAAATTCAGCAAATCTTTGCCAATTGACTGCTACTGATTTCATTTAGTGTGTTTTCAAAATGGCTACATATGGATCCAACCCAGTATGAATAATATTAAAGATTTTAATTAAAATATTTCCAGATTTTTGTCTCTGGAACAAAGACAATAGGAGAAGATAGTAGGAAAGATGAGAGGTGAGACAGTGCTGTGGGAATTAAGTGTTCAGCAGAGTGATGGCACGGGAGAAAAAACTACCTTTAGCTGTTTTGGTGGTGTTCTGAGGGGAGTTGAAATAGGTTAAGTCCAGGATGTTAGGGGTCTATAGATATTTTCTCAGCCCTCTTTCTGGTTCATGCAGTATACAGATCCTCAATGGAAGGCAGGCTGGTTACGATTGTTTTTTCTTCAGTATTACAGTAACTATCCACTGAAGTCTGTACCTGTCCTGTTTGGTTGCTGTGCCAAACCAGACAGTTATTGAGGTACAAATGATGGACTCAATAATTCCCCTGTATTAGCTCCCTAGACTACAGGCTTTCCATTTATTATTTGTCTTCACATTTAGAGCTTAATTAATAAGCTAATGTTTATTTAGCATATATTAAACAGTTTAATCTAAATGAAATGCATTATTAAGTACTATTCAGAAGACATCGTTTAATGTGTTAACCTTTGAGTGAAAAAGCTAACAAGTTTTATGTGGAATGAAAATATCTATGGCTAATTATCAAACATAATTGCATATGCTGGGGAAACTTGAGCAAAATTTCCCTGCAATATCATTTACAACAAGAACACAAATAGACATCCATTTATTGGTAATTTTGCCTGCCACTCTTAATAAATTAATAAGATAAAAGTTCTCCCTACCCCCTACGCCACCTTTTAAAAATGAAAATGAACATAAAAAATAAAGTAAATGTCAGGTCTGGAAGCCATCTTCGGCATTGGATCTTAAGGTCTGCCACATTTAGTGCTGTGGGAAACTGGGAGGGGAGATTGTATGGAGCTGGGGAGATATATAGTCATAATAGCATTCCTTTCTCCAAGAGTCAAGGACATCCTGCCCTGCAACTGGACGGGTGTGACTGGGAGGCATCTCCAGTTGGTACGGTGCCTTGATTGGCCCATGTGATGGACATGTGGGTACTGGGGCAAGGTCTTGGACTTTCTTTTGGGTGGGAAAAACCTGGAAGCTTTCAGATTTGAGTTTTCCCAGATGTGCCAATATGACATATCTAATAAAATGGAACTTTGAGGAACTTCAGCCTCGGAGTCTTCTTTTGTTGGGGGTGTTACTTGGAACCCTGACAGTAAACGTATCAAGGAGATTTAGTTTAGTTTGATAAACTAAACCTCCTTGATTTAGTTTGATGAACTTGTTCTACCCCAGCTAAGAACGTAGCAAAACACACAGTTTGTTCAAACTTATTTTAATCCTTAACCGACTACTAATAACTGTCTTAGTAGAGGTCACACACAAGCACATACCTAATGGCAGCCTTTGTTTGCAAAAGCTCAACTGTTAATTAGTCGTCATTAACAGCTGGCAGTTCAGAAAGCCTTAAAGCATAGAATTAGGTCCCACAGAGAGGGCCTCCTCCGGGTCCCGTCGGCCAAACAATGCCGACTGGCGGGGCCTAGGGGGAGGGCCTTCTCTGTGGGAGCCCCGTCCCTCTGGAACCAACTTCCACCAGAGATTCGGACCATCCCCACCCTGCTGGCCTTCCGTAAAGCCTTAAAAACATGGCTCTTCCGGCAGATGGGGTGAATAGGATAATCAGATTCCCCCTGAATGTTGTGTTTATAATGTTTTTCTTTTTAATTATATTTTAATTTAAATTATGATTACTGTTTTTATATGTACGCTTCTTATTCATGTTGTACGCCGCCCTGAGTCCCACGGGATTGGGCGGCCTATAAGAGCGTCTAAATAAAATAAATAAATAAATAAATAAATAACAATTAGTCTTTGATAGCTCACGAAGCTTGGCAAAATGCCTGGAAGTAGTCCTTGGTAAACAAACCGAAGCAAATAAACAGAGCAGATATTTTCCAGACACTAAACACACGATGACCAGACGAATTTTCCAAACATTGTTTCCTGCAGCCTTTCAGCTGCCTCTGCTTTCCTTAAGTAGACTAGGGGAGTGGCCAATTAGCCCCAAGTCTTACTCCCGAGGAGACCTCCTCTGGAGTAACCATTCCTGCCTTTTGGCAGCTCTGCATGCTCGTGCATTAAGAAGAGGAGAAGCCTCTTCTTCCTCATCACTGCTATGAGGTTCTGGGGGTTCCGAAGGCCCTGGCTGAACCTCTACCTCTGGGACCAAGTCTTCGCCAGCCTCCTCACTGTCCAACTTGGGTGCCAGCCACACAGGCCACTGGCGCATCACCAAGTCAGTCTCCTCTCGAACGGGATCCGCTATCAGCGGCATGGGCTGCTGGTGGGTCACAACAGAATGAAACCTCCTTGATAGGTTTATACTCTATTTTCAATAAACTAAACCAATCAACCTATAAATCTATTAGGTTTATTATTAATAAAACTAAACTAAGGAGGAATTTTCTAAGAATAAGAACAATTAAATCACTGAGAGGGCTTGCCTCCAGAAGTTGTGGGTGCTCCATCACTGGAGGTTTTTAAGAAAAGCCTGGACAGCTATTTGTCTGGAATGATATGAGGTCTCCTACTTGAGCAGAGAGTTAGACTAGAAGACCTCCATTGTCCTTTCCAACTCTGTTATTCTGTATTCTGTATTTCTCTAGTTCCACATATGAATGCAAATGTTTAACAGTGTTCAGCTAAACAAGGCAATCTTGTCCATAGGGTGTTCGAAGATTTCATAGAATCATAGAGTTGTCAAATGCTATTTAGGCCATTCCTGCTGAGAGCAGGAATCCAAATTAAAGCATCCATAACACTTAGCTCTTCAAATTCGGCTTAAGTACAGTATATCCTGTGAAAGAACTTATAACTACCTCACCACCATCGAACAATTTTACATTTTTTTTCCTTAGCCAGAATTAATTTTCCAGAAGCTTTAAGATCATTATCCTGTGTCCTGTTCTTTGGAATGACAAAATAGATCTTAGTTGCTTCTCTTGATAACCCTTCAACCATATCATATATATACCTCTTAATTGGCTTTTCTCAAGACTAAACAGACCAGTTCCATCAGTCTGTCCTCATCACACATAGTTTCCATCTTCTGAACATCATTCTTATTTTTTTGTGACTCTTAAATGTGATACCCCAAACTGATTATAAAATTTGAATTGTGGTCTGATCAGTGCAGAATATTGTAGAACTGTTACTCCCCTTTCTTTGGCAACTATTCACAGAATACCACCACCAATGGTGTGTGACACCATATGGAATTTAGCACAATTATCCCACCTAATTTAGTATAGGTAGATATAAATAGGCCTCTGCATCTCAAAACAAGGGGCAACTCAAATCCAATGCTTTATGTCCAAAAGACCATCCTAGATGTAACAGGAATGCAGATCATTAGGCCTATGTGACAAACCCAAAACACAGTTTTTGTATTGGGTTAGCATGCATTACATTACAAGTTCTTCAAATAAGATTGTTATATCAAATTAGAGCTTATCTCGAAGGGCACAAAGTCCTGATTACATTGCTACTGATGCAGCCTAAAGTTGTGTTTGCTTTTTTTAAAAACATCAGTGTTAAACACTGTTCTTAAATATTTTGTTCAGTTAATTTAAAAAAATTGTAAGAATTTTAAAGTTGGTGCTAAGGTATTCTTTCTAGATGTTGATGATCACAATACCTGTAATAGCTATTGGCCTGCTTCAGATGATGATGGTGGTGGTGGTGGTAATGCTTTCATGGATAAGGAAGAAACTGAATTGGTTGCTTTCTTTTATATAGAGTGATTTTGACCTGAATTACTTAGATCAGTGATGGCGAACCTTTTTTTCCTCGGGTGCCGAAATAGTGCGCACGTGCACTATCGTACATGCGTGCGTGCCCACACCCATAATTCAAAGCCTCCCACTTGCCCCACCCCTCTGCGCATGCGCGCACGACCCCCCACTCCCCCATTTTCTGACTTCCAGTGGGCCAGCTATACCCATTTTTTGCCCTCCCCAGGCTCCAGAGGCTTTCTTGGAGCTTGGGGAGGGCGAAAACGCTCTCCCTGCCACCCCGGAGGCCCTCCCAGAGCCTCTGCGCGAGCCAAAAATCAGCTTGCAGGCACACACATACGCGCTGGAGCTGAGCTAGGGCAACAACTCGCGTGCCGGCAGATATGGCTCTGCATGCCACCTGTGGTACCCGTGCCATAGGTTCGCCATCACTGACTTAGAAGATTTGACCATGCCTTTGAAAATATATTTGTGTAGGAGATGATGAGGCTGAGCCCAAGGGAGGAGTCAAATACATCATAAGTCATGAGTCCCCGTGCACTTGCAAGAGCTCTAAGTCCAGCCCACCTTGAATGCCTCTCTTATTTCCTGCTCATTTCCCTTGACTATTAATTGGTCAGATTTTTGTAGAGAGCTTAAGTTTGCAATAAATCTTTACACTCATTTGAACTGCCTGAGTCTCCTGATTTCTCTTGCACTTGACAATTTGCCCAAGCTTAGATTACCAGAACTCCTAAGCTTTTGCAAGGATAATTGATAATAAAATGGCCTGCACTCATAGATTTATGGGATTTTGTGGAATTTAGATGGATTTTTTTTATAAATTTAGGGAAAGAGTCCTGATACTATGGCTTGCAGTCCTGTTAAGGTCTTTTGTTATTATTTGGAATCTGTAAATGACTTCAGTTATTGACACAAACAGCCTTGAATTCTTTTTTCAGCCTCAGCCAAACCAGTTCCTCCCCCCCCCCTATGGTGTTGATTGTAATGATATTGTTATGAAGATGTCAAGAGCAGTGGGATGAGAGAAATTAATTCTGAATCCAAGGTTAATCCAATAACTTAATATTGAAAATAATATTAAAGTGCACAATCTTCCTACCGGTGTTGTGTTTATATAATATTAACAGAACCCCTTTGGGTCTTTATTTGGTTAAAAAAAAACCTTCACATGTAATCAGTTTATGTGACAATTGTCCAAGTTCACACATTTTTGTTTCATTGCATTTTCCATGTTTAAGAGAATACTGCAACTATTTTATACACATATTTGCAGTTTTGTCTAAGGTAATCTATTTGCCATGATACTTATATTAATAATCAGGTTTTGTTTTCATATATTATTTTCCCCCTATGTTGTTTGAATGGTGATTTCAAAAGAGTTCTGATTTACAAAACTGTTTTGGGAAGTACAAATTAAATAAACACATATTAAAATGCAACACCCCTCTCCCAGAAACATACATACACCTAGCTTCCTACCTAAATATAGACTTACTACATTTCTTTAGGTCATTAATGATTCTCAGAGGAAAGATGACACACTATCAATGAACAAATCTGTCATTTTGGTTTTCTCTCAGTTGTACTAGAAGCCTCTGAAAGCAACCTCAAGGGATAGCTACAGGTTCCAGGGAGCCTTCTTTTGGTTATAGAAATAAATTAGGATATTGAGAGGCACCCACAGGTGATCAAACAAAGCAAGCTGGTGTTGTGACTGGCCAATCAAAGCCCTGCCACTTTTCTATGCAAAAATTTAGAGATTCAATTTTATAGTCATGGCTGCCATTTTGATTTTTTTTTTAATGCATGCCCCCACCCCATAGATTTTCCTGTCAACATTACAGCGTGAGGGCAATGTGGATTGTTCAAGCCTGACATAAATACCTATCTTCCACCTTTGGCTGAATCTCATTATAAGGTAGCTCTCTCAAAGCTGAACTTTCACTTTTTAAATTCTTGTTTTGGTTAGTCAGAGTAATAAACAGTATTTTAAATCAAGGGTTCTGCAATGACATATAATATTGCTCCTGATACAATGGCCTGTGGCAATATTTCCTTCTTTGTAGCCAGAGAAAGCAATTCAGGTTTTTCTCTTAAACTGCCAAAGAGGGAAATCTATTGGATCCAGAAGACATGTAAAAAGAGATTCTCTAAATTAAGAAAATGGCATAGCTGAGGTAGAAATAGTGATATGTAGAGAAATGTGTGCAATCCTTTATGAAAGCAGCCGTACTTATAACATTCTCTAATGGCAACTCTTACATTCATTGTTCTAAAGTCATTTTTATTGCTGTTGTTAAGAGGCTCCCGGCACGACAATTTTCAATACTCAATGCCTCTTATATTCCGTGATCATACGTCAAGGTCTTTTTGTTACACTCCAATACATTTTTTTCAGTCAAGTGAGGAAGAAATAAAATGACATGGTCCTCTGCCAAAGCACTTTCTTCTATCCTTGAATATGTGCTTGGGACAAAAATCCTTGAAAAGATCACGAGCCTTGTGGAGTCTCCACTTAAATTAATGCTCATGATTCAAGGTAATTGTTCAGATTTTTACCAACAGGATATCATCTCTCTGGCTCAAAATGTATAACTACTAGGAACAGAAGTAAAATAATGGCTAAGTATTAGGAACAGAAGACGAAGAGGCTATCCCTCATTTTCCAGAACATTGGAAAGCTTTGTCCTGTACTGTTAAGCAAGTATCAGTCAATGAAATTTGCACAAGCTTATTTGCTTAGAGCTATAGAACTATAGTCCTGCATAATGCTACAATATATATATATTGGACCCTCAGTTATGACCCTCAGTTTAACCATTTTTGAATACAATGGATTCATATTTTCTATTTGGTTGATTAACACCCATTAAAAAGCTCAAGCAGGCTGGAGTGAATGGAGGCTGATTGATTGGAATCCAGGCAAACAGCTGGAATGTCTGGATGGAGGGGCAACAGGTGAGTAGTTAGCACCCAATGGAAACAGCAAGACCACAACCAGAGATGGCAACACCAATGGTATTGGGAGGGCCTGTGGGTCTCAGCCAGAGGTGGGTTCCTGCCTGTTTTTGCCGGTGCGGTTAATAGCTGTTGTTCGGCGCAGAGCCAAAGATGCTGCTGCCGTTCGCGGCACGGGAGCTTTCCCCGGGCTCTTTCCCCACCCGCATGTACACTGCCATTTGCGTTCTTTTGCCCTCTGCGCATGCAGAACGCTTTGCGCATGCGCAGAGGGCAAAAGAAAGCAAACTGTGGCGTCCATGCGGGTGGCGGCAGCGCCCGGGGAAAGCCCCTGCACCACGAACAGCAGCAGCGTCTTCGACTCTGCGCCGAACAACAGCTATTAACCGCACCGGCAGGAACCCACCTCTGGTCTCAGCAAGGTGGAGCAAAAGCTGGGATATTAGCAAGCACTGGCTGGATTAATAAGCTTCACTGCAGCTATGCCCTGGTCATCTGAGACTACTGGCCAGAGTCTGGTATAAACTGGTTAACATGGGACCCCCACATGGAGAGTAATTTGACCAAGCGAAGCCACTGGTGTGGTAGGGGAGGCCTTTGTCCACTAGAATGAATGCTGTGGAGAGTGGAGGTTGGATATATATGTATGAATATGTGGTTAATTGGGCACTCTTTTATTGGAATGAGAGTTGGGAAGAGGAGATAATTGGGTTGCGCCCCATGTTGTCAGCTACTGAGAGCAGCTGGTTAAGGGGGTACAGCTGGATGTGGTGGGATTAGTGGCTTAGGACTCCCAAAGGTGCTGAGAGTGGGGGCTGAAGTACTATGGAGGCTCCCCATGACCTCTGAGTTTTAGTTAGGATTTCCACAACACCAGAGTGGATAGAGGAATACCTAACCAGGGAAGCCAAGAGGCCAGAACTGGGGAAGAACACACTGGAAAGCTTGTGATGGATGATTCTATTGAGATGGTTAGAGACAGAGGGCAAGCTGTTTATGGGGAAGTCATTCCCCTTGTTTGGTACCAATAGTGGATTCTAGCTCTCTATACTTAGGCCCATGCCCTGATCAGCAAAGTGACAGAGGCCCAAGCTTTTACTTTTTGTTGTTTAATGCCAGGTTAGCTAATAACAAAGCCCCTCTTATTTGTAATCTTATTAGTGACAAGCAGATTTAGAGAGAGAGGGAGAAAGAAGCTGTCAATTAAAGTTTTATTGCAAATGACATCATTTATGTTGTCCAAAATTACACAAATGACACAAATGGATTCAAAATATGAAAATCTATATTTAGTTGATATTTGGATTTAGAAATAGCCCCTTTATCCAGATGGTTCATTAAACTGAAGTTTTACTGTAAATTATTTTGTTGAGTGATGGAATAAGTATCCTGCCTGGATATTGTCATAGCTAGCACAAGGAAAAAGAAAGACAAATTTCCCCTAATTTCATTAGAAAGATAACTTGCAGAAAACAAGATCACCTGTGACAACAGTATTGTTTTAATTCTTGCTAAATGTGTTTGCTTGTCATCTATCACACTGTATTTTGATTTATGTGACAAAGTAATCATGGAATACTGTCCAACGTATTCACGCTTTTCTGTGTGCAATGCAATAGTCCAATCTACTATACAAATAAGAAAAGGTTAAGCCACATGGGGGGTGTCCTTTGAATTAATAAATTTGAATTGATTAATCGATTAATCGATTACTACAGTATGCCTACAAAGATCAGAATCATGCAAACCATGGTATTCCTTGTGATACTCTTAGAAGTGAAACTTGGACTTTAAAGAAGCAAAATATGAAAAGTATTTGAGCTTGGGTGTTGGAGAAGACTCCATAGAATACTGTGGACAGTCAAGAAAATAAACCAATGGATCATTAAGCAAATTGACTGAGAATTCACATTCGAGGTGTAAATGACCAGGCTCAAATTCTCCTACTTCATACACATTATACAAAGACACAGCTTTCTGAATGAGGCACTAATGTTGGAAAGGTGCAAGAAAAACAAATCAGATGTTGACCAGGAGTGACATGGATTGTCATTATGAATGCCCCATTGGGAAACTTTAAGGATCAGGTTTGGGATAGATCATCATGGAGAAAATCTATCTATGTGGTTGCTAGGAGTCAAAAAGACTTGATGGAACATATTATTATAGAAGAGACTGACCTGTTTACAAAAATAGTTTCACCCTTGTAGAACCTGAGCAGCAACTTTCAGATGTGTGGTATTAGTATTCCTGAGTTAGCATGGTCATTGCTGAGAATTCTAGGAGTTGAAGTCTAGAAGTGGTTCAGGTTGGATAACAGTGCTCTAAAGACAGAACCACAATTAAGGAATGGGCTGAAATGTGTTGAACAAAACCAATTTCTCACTAGTTTTAACTTCTCCGAATGCTGTGACTCAATTCTCTCATCAAGAACTACATACAAAAATGCATATTTTTGGACATTTTGTATGCAGAAATGCAGATGCTATATATCAAAATACAGTGATTGCAAAATGTGTAAAAGAGCATATAAAACATTGCATAATATCTATTTTATCAGGCTTTAAAATATATAAATATAACAATATAGAACTGGGACTGAACAAATTGAAAGCAAAAAGGAATATTTGAGAGCAAGGGTATTTGTCTAGTTAGGAAACAATAAGCAAAATGCTTTGTGCACATAAATCAAAACACTATTGATCTATTCTTCAGAATAGATAAACTACTGCTACTGATTCAGTAGCTTTATTTCCTCAGTGCAAACATTTTGACATAGAATGGAAGAGTTTGCCTTTGGCTATTAAAATGATACTTTCAAGCAATGCATGAGGAGTAGCAAATGGACACCATCCAGATCCAATGCAGTATAGGATTTGAAAATGTTTATTTGTTCATTTGATAATGAAACAAGCTTGATAAATGCAAGTTGTTTTCAGTCACAAATATCACCTCTTCTGTCCAAAAAAGTTGAGATGTTAGCTCAAGGGACTAGTTGCCATTTGTGCAAAAGACAAATTCATATATATTGCACTGATTTAATCATATATATTTCCAGAAGTGTAATTTGGGTTTCTTTTGATCTTTCTATCTCTGGCCAAGAATACTGATATCAGAGTCATCTAGGCAGAATTAGGCCTTATTTACCACATGCCTGCCTATTTTCCAATGAGCTGCAGCTAAATGTAAACTGTTCCACCAGGGAAAAATATTCTGCCTTTTGCCAGATGATATGAAAGCTAAGAATGAAATGCATGTTGTGCAAATAAAAGTCTCAGAGTTGCAAATCATCACTTGAGTAAACTTGCATGTGAGAATTTACACTAAGACAAATGATGGGGAAGCTATGAGGGGAAAATGTTCATCTAATGAGCTGAAGATTAACTAACAGATGTACAGATGTAAACATCTGTTTGGATTGTTTACGGTAGCCAGAAATACCCTTGGAAATCATTTTTACTAAATATTCTTCCGTTCGTATTTAGCCTCAAGAATTCAATTTGTAGAAAGAATAGAAATTTAGGCATGGCATCAATCATTCAGTAGGGTCATATTAGAAATTTCAAAAGGTCCAGTTTGACTAGAAAGGAAAAAAAAGGTAAAATAAAACATTTGAAAGAGACTAAAGGAACTATAGCATTGTATAAAGGGGGAAATTGGCTATGGAAAGAAGCATAGTTCTGCTTTGAAATATATCCATTGGTTCTGCTTAACTGTCCAGACTTCAAAGGGAAAATAAAAACTTCACATGAATGCCCATGGCTGAATTGTGTTCATCGAGATGACAGTAACTGTTTGGCTACTGATGTAGAACTCTCCCTCCTCCTCCACAAATGCAATATTTTTTATTACTCTAATGGAAGTACTACAGGCTCAAATATAAGCCTGCAACAACATAGCTAAGAAGGCATTAAGAGTGCTTAACCTAATCTTGCATAGCTTCTTCTCTGGTAACATTATATTCTTAACCAGAGCATACAAAACATTTGCTAGACCGATTCTTGAATACAGCTCATCTGTCTGGAACCCACACTACATATCAGACATTAACACAATTGAGAATGTCCAGAGATACTTCATAAGAAGAGTATTACATTCCTCTGTTCACAACAGAATACCTTACGAAACCAGACTTCAAATTTTGGGACTTGAAAATTTAGAACTACGCCGCCTTCGATCTGACCTAAGTGTAGCTCACAAAATTATCTGCCACAATGTCCTACCTGTTAATGACTACTTCAGCTTCAACCGCAATAATACACGAGCTCACAATAGATACAAACTTAATGTAAACCGCTCCAAACTTGATTGCAAAAAAATCGACTTCAACAACAGAGTGGTAAATGCCTGGAACACTTTACCTGACTCAGTAGTTTCTTCCCCTAACCCCAAAAACTTCAACCTCAGATTATCTACCACCGACCTCACCCCATTCCTAAGAGGTCGGTAAGGGGCGTGCATAAGCACACAATCGTGCCTAACGTTCTTGTCCTAATGTACCTATATATTCATACCTCTTTTACTCTTATTCATGCTTGTACTATTACATATATATTCAATCATGTTTTACTGTTTATACATTGCTTATAATCATATATGCTTGACAAATAAACAAATACAAATACAAATGAAAGAAGTAGTCCTCAGATGATGGATTTACTAACAGAGACTGAATGTATTGATGTTTCCCTAGTAGCTAGTTGAATAAAAATCAGTAGAACTTACTTCTGCAGTTGTCATGCAGAAGATAGCAGTCTTAGAAGCATTTCCTCAAAGTACATGGTAAAACCTGAAATATATTTGATGTTCTTAACTTTCAAGTATCAAATCTGCAGGGTCATGAGTTGGAATGTGTTTGTTGGATTTTAGAGAAAAGATCCACATTTCAGTGCTCTGGCCACAAGGTGAAAACTTGCAGATGAAAAGGTTTATTACAAAATGCCAAATAATCCTTATTTGGTCTATCACAATTCTACCAGAGGTCTTGACCTTGAGTTTTCTTTATACTGGCACAGGCCTATTAGTGTGCACTGGAGTGCATTTCAAACATAGTTATGGAATATTATTTCAGAAATGAGCAATGTTGCAATACTGTTCACACATCATTATTCCTTATTTTAAAGTTTAATGGGATTTTATAAAATAAATGTTATTAATGGTAAGAACACACAATTAAATCAGCTAGCTGCTAGTCATAGGGTCTGGGTTCTTGCATCACACTCAGCTATGATGTGGTTGCTTTGGCCTTGATGTATAGTCCTGTATGGATTCAGGCATGTGAAGTATGATTTGTTGCACAACATGTTTTAATATCTCAGTCAGAGGTGAGTTTCTCCCATTTTGGACCGGTTCGCCCGAACCAGTAGTGACCCGCTGGTGATGTCATGATGATGTCACAGAACTGGTTCGGTCGGTGTCAGTCCATGGGTGTTGCCATCTTTTTTGGGAATTTTTTAAAAAAAAAATTGGATTTTTTTTTTTTAAATTTGGATTTTTAAAAAAAAAAATTCTTCTGAGCATGCGCAGAAGCCGAGTTTCCGGCACTGTGCATGTGTCGCCATCTTGTTTTCTGCTCTTTTTTGGGATTTTTTGGGATTTTTTGGCACTGCGCATGCACGCACATGCTTTGCACGTGGACGGCCACGCAGCGTGGGAGGAAGCAAATCGGCAGCGAGGTAAGTTAGAACTCACCCCTGATCTCAGCCAGTTATTGTTGATTCATTTAACCATGATTGAATAAACCACAATTTAATGTAATGCGTGGATTATGCCAGAGATAATAAGAACTGATTCTCATATGCCGAGGTGCTCTATTCCTATAGCTTCTGCTTGCCTTTGGCTGAGCTAATCAGATATTGTAGACAAGCAGAGTAGGACAAGAAAAATGTCCTAGTTAGAACAGGTGGAATACCAGAATGCTAGATTAAATAAGCGGGAAGAGTCAGGATTCTATAAGTACAGAAACAAACTGATGCTTTAGGGTAGTATTAGATGTTTTAGTAACAATAGTAAATTGATCCAATGTTGATTGCCAAAAGAGATCCATATTTTGAAAATGGTTGGAAATGCAATAATAAGCTTGGAATTTCCTTTCTTTCTTGATGATAATGTCATAAACTTCAACAATTCTGGAAGATGAATGAATAAAACAAATCTAAAATATTTATTTTTTCTTTCCTTGAATCTGTTGTTATGCCAAGTATTCCTAAACCTTTTATGAGCAGAGTTGGCTTTATGCATAACAGCTGGCAGGATACTTTACACTTCTGGGAAATCATACATAATACCTTCTTAGAAGAATGGTAGATTGAATTGTAAGAATATATATTAATGTCAAAAATAACTTTGTATTTAAAAAAAACAAGTGTGATAAAAATTAATTTAACATGTGGCTTTCAGTGAGGATTTATGATGAATTATATTTTTTTGAAGAAGCGGAGAGAGCATTGTAGTGAGATTGACATGGTGATTTCTGGCTGGCCAAGCCTCTCTGGATAAAAGGGAGATCATGATATCACCACTTGCATACCAGACATGAGGTCCTTATGAATACAGTGCAGGAACTGAGGTTTCTACAATGAGCTCATGAGCTGATTGGCTGGAAATTGAAGGATTTCCACCAAGCTCATAGCTGCATGTGAATGAGAAGGTTTCATTTATAGATAAGACATGAGCTATGGGATGAATAGATAGTAAATTGTATTTTAACACAAGGAGATAAGTTGTTAAAATTGTTTATACTTGTGATGAGAGAAATATCTTCTTTATATATCCCTTTTTTTGCTATATTCTTATTTTTCTGATCTATTTTTTCTTAATTTTTTTCTTAATCCTCACGGCTAGACTACTGTAATGTGCTCTACATGAGGCAAAGAGCATCCGGAGACTACAATTGGTACAGAATGCAGCTGTGCGAGCTGTGGTGGGTGTTTCGAGATACACCCACGTAACACCTATTCTCCGCCAGCTATTAATCTCCGATCGCAATTTAAGGTGTTGGTTTTGACCTTTAAAGCCCTACATGGCTCAGGACCAGGTTACCTCCGGGACCGCATCCTACCACATACCTCCCTACGACCAGTTAGGTCCCACAGAGTGGGCCTCCTCCGGGTCCCATCAGCCAAACAATGTCGGTTGGCGGGTCCACGGGGAAAGCCTTCTCTGTGGGAGCCCGATCTCTCTGGAACCAACTCCTACCAGAGATCCGGACTATCACCACTCTACTGGCCTTCTGCAAAGCCGTAAAAACATGGCTCTTCCGGCAGACGGGGTGAAGAAGATCAGATTCCCCCATGAATGAATGTTCTTTTAAAATTATGAAATGTTTTTTAAATGTATGTATTATGTATATTGTTCTTATTCATGTTGTACGCAGCCCTGAGTCCTACGGAATTGGGCAGCCTATAAGAACTTTAAATTAAATTAAATTAAATTAAATTAATATAATACTTTTTCTTTTTTTCTTCACTTTCTATTTGTTCATTATTTTATTTCTTATAGTTTGTTTTAGTTTTTACTCATATAACTGTAATATTTAATAAAATTACTATAAAAAGAATTTAATTTAACTTGGAAACCATTTTTGTTTATGGACTTGTACCATTTCTTAATATAAGGCTTTAAATAATAAATCTTGTCATCAGCTTTGATCTAACAATGATATTTTATTCAACACAAATTTCTATTAGTGGTTTATTCTGACTGATGATTTTTGGCCATTTTTGCTAAATATTGCCTGCTGAATTGATTCCAATATGTTAATTACAGGTAATGTTAACATAATATTAACTTAAAATTCTATTTCAGTTTTAAACTGTTTATAAATGCCTTTATTTGTTTTTGTTTCTCCTTTTCTTTTTTCCTTCTTGGTTGTGCTATTAAATACCTTTTCAATTTTTTAAAATAAAAATAATAATATTGTCACTTCACCACTTTATCCCCATGATGTAGCTCCAAATGTGAGCTCTTGCTCATGTTGACTTATATTTCTTTCTAGCCTTTTACAAGGAAATCCTTTGCATTAGTGAACAGGAAGATGCCTTTACCACATCTGTTTTCCAGAGATCAGTAAGATATCTTATTGAACTGCCAGCCAGGTAGTTGAGAAACTCCCCAATTGCCCTATGGAACCTGGCAAAAAAAGTTGAGGGTTGTATGGAGTGACCTTTGAGATACTGTTGTAAGGAGTATCCTTCTGGTTTCAGTTCCAAGTGGGGAAAAAGACACTGGATTCATGAAAGTTGCTTGGAAAGAAGGTTTAATGGTGGACAGGAGCACATGGCATGAGCCCCTGTACAGAAAAGGTAGCTTACATGGTTCCAGGTGTGGGTGAAGAGAAAAAGAGAGAGAAGAGATGCTGAGTTCCTTGTTTTATACTCTCTGTTGGGTCCCACCTCTTAGTTTCCTGTTCCTGTATAGAAATGTATCCCATTGGCTCTCAGACCCCCCAGGGGCATGCTGGGGCAACTCTTGGCTTTTGTCTAATCCAGGTTTGGCTGAATGAAAGGGCCTTGGGCAAATCCTATTATGGTTTTATTATGCAGAAGACTTTCAGGCCAGGTGGGAGGAATATGTGAGCTGGCCCAGTCCTTGATGGCCCATTGGTAGGGGTGGGGGTTTCCAAGAGGAGTCTTTTGTCTGTTTAAAAGCATGTTTCCAGGGACATTCTATAGAATATATTCTGCCTTTTAATATTTCCTAGGATATCTCATTTCCTAGGAGAGGGGTGGGTGCTAACTTCCTACAATCCCTCATTTTTTTTCAAAACATGTGAGAGCAACACATGTTTTGACACAAGCTTCAAATTGATCAGGTCAGGGAGATTTTATGGGTGCTTTTAATTTTCTCTGATGCAGAGGGGAAGATGTTGAAAGAGGCAGTTGAAAGAGGCAGCAGCAGGATTCCTTCAGTGGCTCCCAAAAGGAGAGCTTTCAACCATGATGGTCAATGGCCAGGGCAAAAGTTCTGGAAATAAATTTACAGTATCCAATTTTCCATGCCAATTATGTTCAGATGTTTGATAACACTTTCGATGAGCTCCCAGACAGGTTTCAAGCAAGCACAGGCCCCACAATATTCCCACAACCATGGTTTACCTTGAAATCACAGGCTGCCCATTTCCAAGGGATGGTTCTCGAATCTGCCCTAGCTCTTACTTTAGTGCATCTAGGATTTGTGAGTCCAAATTGATGTTAGCCAGTGTGCAATCCAGGCTTTTCCTTTCTTTTTTTTTAATAGAATGAGCCCTGGGACTCTTACTCCTGAGACCACCAGTGCAAAATACCCTGCTTTACTGGGCAGCAGTCAGGCCTTGGGTTTTCGAAGATCCTTTCTGCTAGCTCTTCAAGTGGGGAAATTGCCTGAGGGACCTGTCCCCTTCCCCCATGGAATTAGCAGGGAGATATGACTGCCTGGGCTTTAATGCCACAAAGCAGGAATCAAAACAACAACAAAAAAGAAACAGCAAGCTAAAAGCAGCTTTGGGTGGAGGTAGGTGAAAAAAGGATAACCTCAGTCTAATTCTGAATGGCGTGTCTCTGTGTGTTTGTGTATGCAGCTACAAATTTCCCTCCCACTAGACAGAAATCTAAAGTGTACAGAACTCACTGTGGCAACCATTCCCAATACAATTCTTACATGAGTACATTAAACTGATTACAATATAGATGAGACAAGAAAGAGAAACTTTACAATGAATTTCAGTGAATGAAGCAAGGAAAGAAAGAAAGAAAAAGGAAAAAAACTTTACAATTAATTTCTGTGACTGAAGCAAAGAAAGAAAGAAAAACTTTACAATGAATTTCTGTGACTGAAGCAAAGAAAGAAAGAAAAACTTTACAATTAATTTCTGTGACTGAAGCAAAGAAAGAAAACTTTACAATGAAGTTCCCCCCTCCCCCCTAGTCTTTTCAGCTGTCTTCTGGGGATTGAAAATAGATGTTTGGTCTTTATTTGTCCATCTCAGGGTCCTTTCATTCATGTCTGCTGGGTGGCCTTAGGTTTTGGTGGTAAGGCTGGTCAGTCAGGCTTGGAAAGATCTGCTCCACTCTGGTTGCTGTGATAACTAGAGGACTAGATTCAAACCCAATTCTGGCTCAAATGGATGGAATGTCTTTACTGGAGGCAGTGTCTGAGCCCATTTGCTCTGCTTCCATAGGCTTCAGGATCATTTGTGCAGGGCTGAAAGACATAAGAACAGGGTCCCTTCCCCCTTTTGCTGGTAATTCTACCACGAGAGGCATTGTAAAAGGATTAGAGATTTGGGGGGGGGGTAGATAGCTTGCAGGCAGGGTTTGAGGAAAACAAACAATACATCAGTATCACAGTTAAATCAATTATAACAAAATGGAGACATCACCGGAAAAAAAAATGAACAGACATTTCCATCTCAGCAGAGAATTGGCATCCATTAAACATCACAGAAGAGCAATATTAAAACTGTTTGCATGTACATACAGTAAATGTAAGAATGAAATTTTCCTGTAAATTAACTTAAAACATTGTCCCTTAAATTTGGGCTTTTCTTAAAAACACAGAGAGGAATAGGAAAATTAAACTCTGTTCCTTGTCCCAGACCAGGTTGGCCAGACCTAACTGGGCAAAGACATTTTCCTTTCTTTTCAGTGCTTTTAATTTTTCTAACAATTTGAAATTCATATCTCTAGGAAACAGAGATATTTTACAGTTGTAATTACTTCGAGTGCGCACAAGACAAGACAAAGACGTACACAGACACAAAAACAGGGACAAAGAGGATGACAGAACACACACACAAGTCCTTTCTGCCATAAATCTCAGTTAAATTAGGGAAGGCACAAATCTTAACAAACAAACCACGTGGTTACATATAAGAGAGAGAGAAGAAAAGAGAGAGAGACAAACAAACAAATACCTCAACATTTTTCCTTTTCTGATTTCTTAAGTACCTTTATTTTTCCAAATTGGCTGTTTTGTTTTGTTTTGTTTTGTTTCTCTGTGTCATCCCTCAGCAAAGTCCATTTCCTACACAATTTCTCTGCTTTACTTTTGCACATTCCTGTCATACAGACATATTCCTGGCGTCCCAGGTTCCAAGCCCTCACAAGGGTTCCCGCCACCCTCGAACTAGAGCTTCCCATGATCCTTTAAATGTAAGGTTCACTTTGGCTTAGCTAGTGGCGCACTCAACAGTTTCAGAGACTAAAAAAACTCTGGGAAGGACTTCCGATTCCCTCATAGAAGTAAGGCCCCCTTCCTGTAGGGAATCTCCTTAGGTTTTTCAGATCCAAAAAGGGGATCTGCGAGGACGTAACCGCCCCTGTACGGCTAGTACTAGGACCTCCACTTTCACGGGCTTCACATTGTAGAACCGAAAAATTCTGGGGTTTGCTTTTGGGATGTGCACATAAAAACAACAACAACAACAACAAAATTTGCTTTCCCACACTTCAATCACACACACACACACACACACACACACACACACACACACACACACACACACACACTCTTCCTCCTTCCCTAACAGAAGGTCCTGTGCTCTGTAAACGCTAAACAGAACTTACACAAATCAAAACAGAGAAAGAGAAGACATTGACACATAGGCTGGTAGATGAGAAAGAAACTCTATACTACCAAATGAGGATAAACAAAAATAATTCAATATTATGAAAAGCTGTATGAGCAAGAAGTTTCAGAAAATAAAATTAAAGAATATTTGAAAAGAAATGGAATTGCCTAAAGTACCAGAAAAGGACAAAAACTATTAAATGAATGAATATCAATGATGGAATTATCAGAAGCAGATCAAGAGACAAAAGAACAACCAAACACCAGGACCAGGTGGGCCAGTGGCAGAATTTTACAAAGATTTTACATAATGAGGTATTGATTGATGTAAAGGTACCACATTCCTGAATGGGAGCAAATATTACTTTGATTCCAAAATAAGATTCAGATTTAATGCAGATAAAACTATAGGCCCATCTCTTCACTGAATGCTGACTATAAAATATATACTCCAGCAAACTAAAAGGTTCCTAAATGAATTTATACATTCAAATCTCTTAGACTTTTTCTAAGAGACAGATTAAAAACAAAATGAGAATGGTTTTAAATACATAAAAAAGGCACAAGAAAAGGATGCTATTCATTTTGATACTGGAAGTGCTAAATATAAATATTATGGCAGACACAGAAATTAAAGGCATGGAAACTTGAAAACTAATTTTGCACCAAGTGAGAAATAAAATAGGTTAATAACCAACCTTGCTGACAATTTTGTTGTCCAAAAGGTAGAGAAGAGAACTAGAGGAGATAATTAAGTCCATACTTAACTTAATACTTACAAAGACAAAGTTGTAGAAGGATTTGAAACTGCATCATTAACATAATACCAATCAGGGGGAAAAAACAGAAATCCAAGAAACCAGCATGGCTGCACAAAGACCTCACTGACAAATTGAATGAATGAAGGACAGATACAAAAAAATGGAAAGAGGGACACATAACTAAGGCAGAATATCAGCAGATAGCAAGAATCTGTAAAGAAAAATCAGGAAACAAAGGCCTTGAATGAACAATGACTTGCAACAAAGGTGAAAGATAATATAAAAGATTCTTCCAATACATAAAAAACAAGAAAAATATCAAGGAAACAGTTGGACCACTAAGGAGAGAAGGCAACACAGAGAAAGCCATGAGTTGCTTAACTCATTCTTTGCATGTCTTCTTGCAAAAAGAAATGCAGCCCAACTAACCAGAAATATAACTGGAAAGGAAAAATAAAACAGACTGTAAACTAAAGTTAAAATAAGCAAAAACAGTAAGAGAACACCAGGTCCCAGAGTCCTAAAGGAGCTGGTAAATGAAATTTCAGAACCACTGCACATCTTAAAAAAAAATCTTGGGACACGGGGACTACCTGAGAAACTGGGAAAAAGCTAATGTGGTTCCCATCTTCAAAAAGAAAGAAAAAAACAACTAAACTCTGAGCCCTATCTAATGCAAAGAAAAGTAAAATTCTACACTTAGGTAAGGAAAACCAAAAATATAGATAACTATTATAAATTGGTGCAACAAATTAAAACAGATTTGGAGAAGTGGAAAAGTAACCACCATAAAATGAGTATCCTGCAATGGCTAGCAGACAAAATAGGGCTGGGGGGGGGGGAGAAGGAAATATCAAAGGATTTAGGAAGATACATTAACTTGGTTAAACAAAAAGCATGATTATTATTTCCTAAAATGATTTGTACCCAGACAACACACTATTCAATTGAAATTGGAATTTACATATGCCATAAAGTAAAATAAAAAAGCAAAAATTACCCCCCCACACACATACACACATGCAAACACACATTTCCCAGTTTTCTATGGTTTAAAGTAAAATTTAGAGGTAGGTACTCACCTTCTTTCCAAGCAGCCCTTGAATTGAAACTCAAAACCCCTTTAAAACCTAATTTCCAATGGCCCAGGTCAAATAAATTTATTTAGGCCAGGATCATTGGAGAGGTTAGCTTGGAGTCCCATCTGGGGTGCCAATTGTTGTAAGGAGTATCCTTCTGGGTTCAGTTCCAAGTGGGGAAAAAGACACTGGATTCATGAAAGTTGCTTGGAAAGAAGGTTTAATGGTGGACAGGAGCACATGGCATGAGCCCCTGTACAGAAAAGGTAGCTTACATGGTTCCAGGTGTGGGTGAAGAGAAAAAGAGAGAGAAGAGATGCTGAGTTCCTTGTTTTATACTCTCTGTTGGGTCCCACCTCTTAGTTTCCTGTTCCTGTATAGAAATGTATCCCATTGGCTCTCAGACCCCCCAGGGGCATGCTGGGGCAACTCTTGGCTTTTGTCTAATCCAGGTTTGGCTGAATGAAAGGGCCTTGGGCAAATCCTATTATGGTTTTATTATGCAGAAGACTTTCAGGCCAGGTGAGAGGAATACGTGAGCTGGCCCAGTCCTTGATGGCCCATTGGCAGGGGTGGGGGTTTCCAAGAGGAGTCTTTTGTCTGTTTAAAAGCATGTTTCCAGGGACATTCTATAGAATATATTCTGCCTTTTAATATTTCCTAGGATATCTCATTTCCTAGGAGAGGGGTGGGTGCTAACTTCCTACAATACATTCTGAGGTAATGATTCTTCTATGATTGTATCAGTGATCAGAGTTAGTGGGGGGAATGAAATTCTTAAATTTGTATTTTAAGTATATTGAATTAAATACAAATGGTTCCTTAGAAATAAATGAAAATACAATTAAAATAGCAGATAATCAGGGAAAGTTAGAAATGTAAAATCGATCCTTGGGTAATGAAAATCCACTTCGTTGAATTTAGCTGGTATCAGAAAGATATGGAATTTGCGGTAGATATTGCTCTTGGGGAGAGCATTATATAGATTGGAGACCAAAATTTAAAAGATCCTTTCTTACATTAATACTCATCTAAACTCTAAAAGTGGAGAACTTTCTATATTGTTTCCGGTAAATCTTGCAAGATTTGCTGATAAAACAATAGAAATGAGCTTAGCTATTAGTGAATCAATTTTGGCAAAATTTACTTTCATTAACTTACAAATAATTTGATCTCTGGCAGGAGCTCTTCACGTCTGGCAGTTCATTTTTGCAAGCTGTATTTCAAATAGCTTGTACACAAAGCCTCTTGATACTGCAAGTTTATCAGGGGAAAAAAATATTTTGTTTAGGTGCCAGCATTGTTTGCAGCTCTACCAATGAAGATAAAACAGTTCACATGAAAGACAGAGTTTAGAAGGTGAGACTTGTAAGTGTGTATGAAGTCAACTTTAAAATCTGGTTATTACTGGCACTGTAAAATATTGAAATAGCCTGGATTATAATCCTAAATCGTTGTATTGAAGATAAGATTAGCACATGTGTGCCTAAAATGTAGCTTTGTTTTTGAATGTGACTACCGTAGGCACTTCTGTTCTAAAGAGATTGGTTTTGTTCTATTAAGGTCACAATTGTAAAGGCACTAGGAACATTACAGAAAAAAAACAATAGCTTATCAAAACAAAAGCTTTTTCTCTCTGAAATAATCAGTCCCTAAACCTTAGTAGAATACAATATTGTGCAGAACCAGCTTTTTTTTTTTAAGAACAAGCCTGCTATTTTAAAATAATGGCTATAGACTGTTGCAATTTGCTCTAATGTGGCACTTTTGAAGTGTGGGCTGAGCAGAGAAAAGCCTACTATATATGTACATTTATAAAATGGGAGAAAGTCTTGTGTATGCTAAAATATGTATATATTACATAGCATCTCTCTCACACACACTGCATTACACTGCACTGTATTATATTGCAAACACACGCACACACACACACACACTCACACACACACACTGCATAGCATAAAAACAGAAAAGTAGCATTATTATCCCAAAATGATTTGTCATGATAATATCTATCCATTAGCAGAAATCCATGAGACTCCTTTGCCTGAAACTGCTTAGCGCTGATTTCTTGATGGAGAAATGTTAGGGGTTCTGAATAGAAGTTGAACACTGTACTACACCTGAAAATATCAGAAGTGACACTAGTCTTTATGCAAGGTAACTTTCCAAAAAGATTTACTTTGGCAATGTTTGATCTTTAAGATATCGCTTGACAAGTTTTGCTTTTGATTTTCACTTTGTTGAAATAAAAGCTTCAATTTGTGTCCTCATTTTCATGTTAAAGAAGAAACCTTGTGTGCAGCTACAGCTAAAACAATGCCAATAATTCATTATTGATGTATTTTCAATAGATTTTTTAACCAACCCCCCCCCCCAAAAGCTTTTTAAGTTTGCCTTAAATTTTTGATGCAATTGCACCTACTTTTTCTTCTGATGAGATAAAGAAAAGAAAAGAGGGAGGTTATTTTCACAAGGATCCAGAGGTATTAGTGATAGAGAGGATTTCCAAGAGATGAAATGCTCTCTCTTGTTTATATGTGTGCTATGACATCATATGTATGACAGCAGTTGAGTTTGTTTTTGCAATGCTGCAGCCATCATTTTGATGAAAGTCACGGATTCTCCAGACAGTTCTGATTCTCATACTGTCTGATTCATGTCGAATAAAGATCAATACCTGACCTTTTTCAGATGGTGGGCACCACTCTGTGATATTATATAATGTCTCAGCAGGGAGTAGCACCAGAGTGATCTTGTCTCCATAAAAGCATAAGCAGAATTGAACTTATCAGTATTTGGATGTAAGACCTCTATGCATACTAGAGCTGTACACTAGACCAGTGGTTCTCCAATCTTTGCAGCTTGATGGCCCAGTGGTGGGGGGAGAGGGAGAGGGGAACTGGTTTATGCAAGCTGCAGGCCAGCATGCATGCGCACATGCGTGCAGCTCAACTTGCACAAGTTGAGTTGTGTGCACCAGCCTGCCACTCGTGTAAGTTGAGCTGTGCACGTATGTGTGCATGCTGCCCCACCACTGGTTCCAAATAGGCCACAGCCGGGTAGTGGGCCACAGCCCACTACCGGACTGCGGCCCACTACCGGGGGCATTAGACTAAGAAGTCAAAAAAATTATTTGGAAGAAAACAATGTGATGGTAGTATCCAGGATGATGTCTACTAAATTTTGCTGATCCCTTGATGTATATGTATGGAAACTTAAAGGACATTCTTTATCTACTTTGGCAGAAGAGAAATATCAATTAATTAATCATTAATCTTAGGCCTCTCACTCAGTCCCCAATCAAAGCCCAAATGCAGATATACCGTATTTTTCGGAGTATAAGACGTACCTTTTTACCTTCAAAAAGAGGGTGAAAACCTGGGTGCGTCTTATACACCGAATGCAGCCCCACCCAGCCACCCCCACCCTTTGGTCTCTGCCTGCCAGCAATTTACCTCTTTGCAGCAAACAGGGCAAAGCACAAGAAAAGCACAAGAAGAGATAAACTGCCTCCCGATCTACAGCTGACAGGCTTGCAAGCCACGTGGTAAAATGAAACTAACTACGGTGGCTGTAATGTGACAAATTGCTGGGAGATAAACTGCTGGCAATATTAGACTGCTGAAATTGAAAAGAGGCAAGCTATAGCTGCTATGGCTCAGAGCTAGAGCTCTTGCCTCACAATCAGGTGGTTGTGAGTTCTATCCTAGGTAGAGGCAGATTCTGTTAATATGATATTTTGTTAAATGTTTGTAGAGTGCTCAAATTATTAGACTTATTTTTTAAAGACTGCTTTATTATTGTTCTACACAACTTAACAAAATGAAGAAGCTTTTTAAAATAAATGCTTGCTCTGAAGAGGCCCAGTGCTATTGTATCTTCTTTTAAATAGCAGAGAATACTTCCAGAAGCCACATCAATTTTAAAGATCTGTAAAAGTATAATCTGAAATGTCCTGTTTTAGTATTAAGTATTAGTATTAAGTATTAGTATTAAAAGAAGGCAGCTGAGAAACCCTGACTTAGTCATGTTTGGAGTAGATCTATTTAAATAATTGGGAGGAGTTAGTGTGATTACATTTAAGAAAACTTTCTGGGATTAATATACTGCCATAAATGTACATTTCTCCAATTCTTTGCCATTTCTATGGGTCAGGCACACATGCACAGAAATACACAGCAAACAGTGTATATCATCCGTACTGTTTGCTGTTTGCTGTTTGGCAAATTGCTTGGAGGCAGAGGCCTTTTTTCCTTGTTTTCCTCCCCCAAAACTAAGGTGCGTCTTATACTCCGGTGCATCTTATACTCCGAAAAATACGGTAATATATGGCAGCTAAATATCTGCCTGCCTGCCTGCCTGCCTGTCTCCAACAAAGGACAACAGATACTGCTTCTCTCTATCATTGCTGTGATGGTCAGCAACCAATATTACTGAAGTACTTAGTAATTGGAGTGCTGTCAGCAAAAGGTCTATGACACAACAGCCCACTTGCCATGGCCAACTTGCCCCTGCCAATTTGCTGCGGGACAACGCGCCATGCCCAACTCCCACAAGACAAATCACTGTAGGACAAGAGTTACACTAATATTAAAGAAATGGTGGAATAGAATCATTAAAGAAAGGATGCAAAAGGAGGGACAGAATAAAATGTGAATGGCAAAGTTTTTTTAAAAAAATATTTTTAAATAATTAAACAGAGTTGTTAAATTGTCCCGCAACTATTTGTCCTGTGGTGGATTGGGCATGGTGAATTGGCCAACTTGAGTTGGCCATGGCAAGTTGACCATGGCAAGTTGGCTGCAGCGAGTTGGCTATGGCAAGTTGTCCCATCCACTCAGCAAACAGATTTGTAAGATTGCACCTATGCTGTAAGTACCTACGTAGAGGGAAAGTGGACTTTTTTGTATGGTTCCACTGCTAAAGTGCGTTATCGTGCCCTGATTTTAGTCACTGCTGTATTCCTTCCTTCCTTAATTTGAAATTATGTCAGTTTAAAAAGCATTTTCTCAGTTAAGCTATGCAGTGAGAATGGAACAAAATAAAAACAAACAAACCTAAAAAAGCTCAGAGACATCTCAACAATATTTAAATATTCTTTTGTTGTGACTGAAAGAAAATAATCAACCCAGCAGAAAAGTTCTTTTTTTTTAAAAAAAGGATTTTCTTCTAAAAGCTATTGATATGTCATGATGCTTCAGCTATTATCCCTGAACTGCAAGCACATTATTAGCATCCAATTAAAGAATAAAAAGAAGTGATTTCGAAGTGCCTGTTTATAAGCAAATAAAATGACAAATGTATAATGTAAAACAGGATTGTTCTCCCTGGTTGAAATCAGATTAATTAGCTTTTTTTTATTCCATTATATGAGGTTGCAGAGCTAATTCTGTCTTTATATTTCAGGATGAATATTCAAATACAATGACTTCCCAGAAGTAAGCTTCAACATCTGAGTTCAACAGATTTATGTCAGGTAAATATTTATAAATTTTCCTTTATATGTTTGTAAATTGTGTTTATGCTCTGAAATGACAAGTTAATATTGATATACTGTTGAACAAAGAAAAGGAAAAAAATGCAGATCAAAGAGAAAAAAATATTTTATAAACTGTGTAAGGATATATTATTATTATTATTATTATTATTATTATTATTATTATTATTATTATTATTATTATTATTATTATTATTATTATCATCATCATCATCATCATCATCATCATCATCATCATCATCATCATCATCATCATCTGAAGTCCTTTATAACATGTTCTTTGTAGCAAAGATAGAATTTAAGTACCATATTTTTCAGAGTATAAGACGGACCTTTTTACCCCCAAAAAGAGGGTGAAAACTTGGGTGCGTCTTATACACCAAATGTAGCACCACCCAGCCAGCCACCCCCCCCTTTGGCCTCTGTCTTCCAGCAATTTACCTGTTTGGAGCAAACAGGGAAGAGCCTGTTAACCCAAGCAAGTCATTAGCAGCTTCCCGATCCCCAGCTGATTTGTCACGTGCTAAAATGAAACTGAAACTAATGTAAGAGGCAAATAGCTGGGAGAGACACGCAGATTTTTATTTTCTGCTGAACTGGATGCAAGGGGGTAAGTGAATAACTATAAATGTCTGTAGAATGTTCAAATTATTAGACTTATTTTTTAAAGACTGCTTTATTATTGTTCTAGAGCCAGGGGTCTCCAACCTTGGCAACTTTAAGACTTGTGGACTTCAACTCCCAGAATTCCACAGCCAGCTTTGTTAGCTTTGCTGGCTGTGGAATTCTGGGAGTTGAAGTCCACAAGTCTTAAAGTTGCCAAGGTTGGAGAGAAGAGGCCCAGTGCTATTGAATCTTCTTTTAAATAACAGAGAATAATGTATATTTACAGAAATTTTAATTAATTTTAACAGCTCTGTACAAGTATAGTTTGAAATGTAACAGTGTCCTGTTTAGTATTAGAGTTAAATGCTGACTTACCTTGGAGTAGATCTATTTAAATAATTGGGAGGAGTTAGTGTGACTACATTTAAGAAAACTTTCTACATAATGTACATTTCTCCAATTCTTTGCTATTTCTATGGGTCAGGCATACATGTACAGAAATACACAGCAAACAGTGTATATCATCTGTGCTGTTTGCTGTTTATTGTTTGCTGTTTGGCAAATTGCTTGGAGGCAGAGGCCTTTTTTCCTTGTTTTCCTCCCCCAAAACTAAGGTGCGTCTTATACTCGGGTGCGTCTTATACTCCGAAAAATATGGTAACTGTGGTTGAGCTTGGGCTTGGATTTTTCTTCATCCATGTCTCTCTTAAGTATGAAAAAGCTAATTTCCCTGGAGAAACTAGTAGGTATTATAGTTGCATATGTAACTTACAGTAAGTTAACCTCTCTTGTAGTTTCAGAGGGGCAATTTTAATAACCATTAAAGTGAACAGAAGGGATAATAGAGAGATAATGAGACAAAATTGAGAATTTTAAAAAAGGAAGCTAATCAAAGTTCTCCTAAAATAGCTAGAAGAGTAAGTACTCCGAAACTCTGAGTCATTTACTAACCAATTAAGAGAGTAATTGGTGCTTTCAAAAACTGGCAAGTTAAATTGAAGATAAACACCATCCCACCTCTGCAAAAAGTTTTTATCAAGTATGTACCACCAAGCATAGGTTTTGTACTTCCATTGCTAAGAGGGTACAGGCATTTGAAGTCAGGTCTCAGAAGAAACATCTAAAACTCTGCACTATATTGGACTAATTCTATATTTTATTAGCATTATCGTTTTGTTCTGTCAAACTAGATTGATCATATTAATTTGTTCATATTTACATATAAAATATATCCATAATTTAATTTTCTAAGAGTCCCAGGCAATAATTCCAAATCCTATGTTTTTCCTATTGTATTCTTATATTTAATGGAAAATGATTTCCAGGTCAATGCAAGCTGATGGATTATTAACTTCTCCCTATCATGGAAATGGAGAAAGCGTTAACAGTTCCTCTTCATTCTCATTATGTCTATGGAGATTCTCAATCATCCAGGTTGTTCCAAAGGTGCTTTTCCAAAAGGCAACTGGATTTTCTCGGGGGTTTTTTTCCCCTTGAGAACATTTCACTTCTCATCCAAGAAGCTTCTTCAGTTCTCATCACCAAATACTTTATTCTTATCACCAATTTCACCAGTCTGGACCCCCAACCTTCATTAATTAAGGAAAATCCAGGTACCATCAAAAGCTCTTATTTTGTGATGTCATTTCTACAATTATTCTTTCTTTTCTGCCACTGCCAATTATATTTCAGTGCTCAGATTAGATAGATAGATAGATAGATAGATAGATAGATAGATAGATAGATAGATAGATAGATAGATAGGTAGGTAGGTAGGTAGGTAGGTAGGTAGGTAGGGAGATAGGGAGATAGGGAGAGAGAGAGGTAGGTAGGCAGAGAGAGAGATAGAGAGATAGAGATAGATTAGATAGGAGATTTTATATATATATATATATATAATAGATAGATAGATAGATAGATAGATAGATAGATAGATAGATAGATAGATAGATAGATAGATAGATAGATAGATAGATAGATGATAGATAGATAGATAGAGAGAGAGAGAGAGAGAGAGAGACAGAGAGAGAGAGAGACAGAGAGAGAGAGAGACAGAGAGTGAGACAGAGAGAGACAGAGAGACAGAGAGACAGAGAGAGAGACAGAGAGAGAGACAGAGAGAGAGAGACAGAGAGAGACACAGAGAGAGACACAGAGAGAGAGAGAGAGAGAGAGACAGACAGACAGACAGATAGACAGAATATACAGTAAATCGCAAAAATCCAATTGCTGCCACCAAGTTATTGCCTGGAATTGTATTCTCTATATACAGGTAGTCCTTGACTTACAACAGTTCATTTAGTGACTGTTCAAAGTTATAACAACACTGAAAAAAGGACTTATAACCCTTTTTCACACTTATGACTGTTGAAGCTTCCCCATGGTCATGTGATCAAAATTCAGATGCTTGGCCACTGACTCATATTTGAGTTGCAGTGCCCCAAGGTCATGTGATCACCTTTTGCAACCTTTTGACAAACAAAATCAGTGGGGAAGCCAGATTCACTTAACGAACATGTTTTAACTTATCAACTGCAGTGATTCACTTAACAGCTGTGGCAAGAAAGATCATAAAATGGGGGAAAACTCACTTAACAAATGTATCACTTAACAACATAAATTTTGTGCTCAATTGTTGTCATAAGTCAAGGACTACCTGTATAATGCCTTGCTCACGTTTTCCCAGAGGTATAACCTCTGAAAGAAAATCTGAAATTTCTTTCCTTTCTGTGGCTTTTGTTGATTGCACCTGCTTATGCTAGTTACTTGCTGGGATGTGTGTTTTAGAAGCAGAACATTTGTCTTGGCACAGGACAACATTCTGAAAACAAAGACTATCCTGGAGAAACCACAACATCTAGTTATCTTACATCAAATTGAGGTTTTCTATCCCTTCCCTCCTCCAAAAATTGGTCAGTAACCTGGAAAAAATTGAAGCAGGTTCTCAGAATGGAGGATGGTCATTTTTAGGAAGCTTTCCTTATAACCTCATTAATTATTTGCTTTTCTTGAAATTCTGTAGATATTTCCCCAAAGAAACTTCAACTCTAATAGCATTCTTTCACTTCAGTTAGGAGGATTTATAGGGAAAATTTGTAGAGAGGAACAATAGCTTTTTGAGAAAATAAACTTTTTTGGGAGAAAGATGGTATTGTATTAACACATTCTTCGGCTCAGTCTTTGTAAACAGCAATGGCTCATGCCCAATATTTCCTAGTTGTACCACAATTAACTGCAACGATCTAACACAAATCGATTTTACAGAAGATAACGTTAGAAAGGCATTACGCAACCAAAAACCATCTCTATCTATTGGACCTGATGGACTATGTGCATACTTCTTAAAAAAGCTCTCCACAACCTTGGCTGAACCTCTAAGCATAATTTTTTAAAAATCCTTCAGAACTAGCTCCTTACCCAACCTATGGTCACTAGCCACGGTCATCCCTATCTTCAAAAAAGGAGATCCAAGTAACGTTGAAAATTACAGACCAATCTCTTTGGGCTGGGTCACCTGCAAAGTCATGGAATCAATCATAAACCAATTTATGCTCCACTTAGAAACTTTACGCTCCACTTAGAAACTAACAACCTACTCTCCAACAAACAATTTGGTTTCAGAAAAAAATTATCCTGTAATCTGCAACTCTTGCACTGCAAAAACATATGGACCACTCAACTTGATCAAGGTAAAACAATAGATGCAATTTACATAGACTTTTGTAAAGCCTTTGATTCAGTTGTACACGACAAACTACTTCTGAAACTAAAATCCTATGGCATTTCTGGATCCCTACATAATTGGATAACTGTGTTCCTGTCTAACAGACAACAAGTGGTCAAAATAGGAAGTGCCATATCAAATCCTGCTCCTGTCAACAGCGGTGTCCCTCAAGGCAGTGTTCTAGGATCAACACTCTTCATACTCTACATAAACGATCTTTGTGATCATATTATAAGCAACTGCGTTCTCTTTGCTGATGATGTTAAACTATTTAACACCACCGACAATGTTGCTATCCTTCAAAAAGACCTTGACCATGTAGCAGAATGGTCAAACAACTGGCAACTTCAAATCTCAACCAACAAATGCTCTGTCTTACACATTGGCAAAAAAAAAATCAGAATACAAAATACAAACTTGGAGGAAACGAACTTGTAGATGACCCTCACTCTGTCAAAGACCTTGGAGTACTCATATCCAATGACCTAAGTGCTAGAGCCCATTGTAACAACATTGCCAAAAAGGCACTAAGAGTTGTTAATCTAATCTTGCGTAGCTTCTTCTCTGGCAACATTACATTACTAACCAGAGCATACAAAACATTTGTTAGACCAATTCTGGAATACAGCTCACCTGTCTGGAACCCGCACTGCATATCAGACATAAATACAATCGAGAGAGTCCAGAAATATTTCACAAGAAGAGTCCTTCACTCCTCCACTCACAACAAAATACCTTATTCCACCAGACTTGAAATACTGGGATTAGACAATTTACAACTACGTCACCTCCGATCTGATCTAAATGTAGTTCATAAAATCATATACCAAAATGTCCTTCCTGTTAATGACTACTTCAGCTTCAACCGTAACAATACACGAGCACGTAATAGATTCAAACTAAATGTAAAACGCTCCAAACTCGACTGCAGAAAATACGACTTCAGCAACAAAGTGATCAATGCCTGGTATGCACTACCTGACTCTGTGGTTTCTTCCCCAAGCCCCAAAAACTTTAACCTTAGACTGTCTACAGTTGACCTCTCCTCGTTTCTAAGAGGTCTGTAAGGGGCGTGCATAAGCGCACCAGCGTGCCTACCGTCCCTGTCCTACTGTCCAATTGTCCTCTTTTATCGTTACTTTTTACTTATGTTTATACAAATTACTACTATACATGTTTGACAAATAAATAAAATAAATATAAATAAATAAATAAAGTATTATTGTAAATGGTCTGATGTCTCTCTGAAATCAAAGAACGAAAGCCAGCTTCAAAGATTGAAAAGAATCAGCATTGGGAAATGCATAATCTTTGTCATGTAAAGCCATGACAGACACCCCACCATCTCCCAGAAAAGGTAGGGGATCTTTTTTGTTTGTTTTTTGTATATCAGATACAGAACTCTGGGACAATAGAACAAGATGTTGCTATGGCTAAACTGGAAAAATAAATTGAGTTATTTCCACAACAGTTCTGATTAGCGGCTGGAAAAGAGCCTACAGGATGGGATGGGATCCAGGGAAAAGAACCAGAAGACTTATCTTTGGGATTCAGATTGTCTCTAAGGAATAGGTAAACGCTTTTGGCAGAGTAATATTACATTATATATAAATTATAATGCATTTTCTCTGTGGGGTGCTTCAGTAGAATATTCTTCATATTTTTGTATAATTTCGGTGACTGCATATTCAATTTTCTATGCATATATCAGTTTTTGTGCATGAGATCCTTCATGTCTATCAACTCTCTTGAGAACAGTTTTTCTCCCCTCTGAGGTATTATTTGAGCTATGAAAAACTAAGAGCCTTGGGGAACTATCCATGTTTTAGCTTCTCTTTTTTTTAATTGTAACCAATTTGCTTCCGGCTGTATTTTGGATATTAGTAAGCTTCCTCATTTCTGCTCCATCTCTAGCTCCTTCAACATTGCATATTATAAATTTTGCAGTTAGAAAGTTATTATATAAAATATTTACAAAGAGTCTCTCTATATGTTTTCTTTATATCTTGTGAGATTGGTCTTTCTCTGGTGAGTGGGGCCAGAGGAGGAGGGAAAAAGCTAATATCTCTAGTCACATAATGGTCACATAATAGTGTTTGCCTCTGAACTATTAAACTGGGAAGTACACCAGTTTAAACCATTGTTGATCAGTGCTGAAACACAACTAAATAAATAGATTCTTTTCTAAACCTCTACCTTTTGTTAAGTAGTAAACAGATACTATACCTACTAAAGCCTAGGATCTCAGTTTTAACATGGCCAAGATTTGGACTTCCGGCAGTGACGTCATGCTGCAGTGGTTGGAACGAACGGAGCTCCGCTCATTTCCAGCCAATTTTTCATCTTTTGGTGGCCCTTAGGGGCAAAATCATATCCTGGAGGGAACGGTAAAGAAGAGGGGTTCCCTTGGTGGCTTTGAGGGGAGAGACACGATTCCCGTTGAACCAGAGGAACTCTCAAAACCAGCGCAGAAAAATTCGGCCTGTAGGACCGCTCCGGAGGCATGAAGTCCCAAATGATTTGAGAAGGAAGAGATGAGTGGCAAGCAGCTGGAGAAATTGAAAAAAAGAGAATTATAAGAGACAGATATAAGAAACTCTCTGACATTGTGAACTGTTTTGCAATAGATCAGCAGTGAAAGCAAATCTCCTGTGAGGAGTTGAAAGCGGCGAGCCGGCGGTGGGAGCAGGGAAACTAAGCTGTCAAAGATCGGAGATAAGGAACGCGTGAAAGGGGTGAGCTACTGAAAAATATGGATGGCGAGTTAAAGAGGGACTGTCTTCTGATTAATATTGGCGGTGAGAAAGAAAGAAAGAAAGAAAGAAAGAAAGAAAGAAAGAAAAAAGAAAGAAAGAAAGAAAGAAAGAAAGAAAGAAAGAAAGAAAGAAAGAAAGAAGATATTAAAAATTATCTACAAGATAGAAATCTACCTAACATATCAGAGGAAGATAGAGAAATGTTAAATGGAAAAATAATACTAACAGAGATGAAAGGGGCAATTAGAAAACAAAAAAGCAATGAAACACTGGGACCGGGTGGAATTCCTGTGGAATTATATAAAACTTTGCAAGAATCACTGGAAGAAATTATGCTAGAGATATATAATGAAATATTAGAAGGAGCTAAAATCCCAAACTTCTGAACAGAGGCGTTTATAACATTAATTCCCAAGGAAGATACAGACAATCAAAAAATTCAAAATTATAGGCCAATCTTGCTGCTGAATGTAGACTACAAAATATTTGCAACTATTATGGCGGAACAACTTAAAAATATTAAACAAAATGATCTATCTGGACCAAAACAGATTCCTACCTAAAAGACAGATAAGGGATGATACAAGAATCATGCTGAACATATTAGAATATTACGAAGCCAATCCAGACAAACAATTAGCTTTAATATTGGTTGACGCACAAAAAGCTTTTGACTTTTTGAAAAAGGTGCTAGAATGCGCAGAGATGGATAAACTAACAATGGGAATTGAGAAAGAGAGAGAGGAATCAATGTATTATAAAATATGGAACATATGGAATGACTGGCTTGAAAAGAAAAGTAAAATTAATGTTTAAAGGAATATAGGATGATGTAACAAAATGGAGTAAATGTATCTTTAGAATGTAAATGGATGTAAATTAATGTATAAAATGTATAAAGGAATAGATAGGTATAAGAATGTTTATATAAAAACAATAGGCCTCAATATGGAAAATGTAGAATTAAGAAAAAATTCCGATATTGGAAAGCTGTATTTGTGAAATTATGTTTTTAAACATGGAAAACTTTCAATAAAAAGTATTAAAAAAACATGGCCAAGATTTACTACTAGATTGCAATCTGAGTTAAGGTAAATTGCAAAGAAAGCGATGCTGTAAAATACTGTATATTGAGGGAAATACAAAGTAGAATATTAGTTGGGAATTTTGGTTAAAACTGAGTTCTGAAAACACTGAAAGTCATTGGTTGGCTTGCATCACAACTTTAGAAAAGGACAAACCAATTTAAAGCAAATATTTTTAAAAAACCGTACTTTTAAACTGTTGAAACATCTGTGCACTGAGATGTCACATCCTAGAGCTCAACAATTCTGCAGATATAATATTTGAATTACAAAGGTATATTGTATAACAGTTAAGAAAGACTTGAACTGATTTCTATATTTTTGGAAGGATTTCTGGAAGATTAAATGAACCATTTTCAAAATGGAGGCAGAAGCCACGTTATAGGCAGGTATGTAGTGCAGCTAAATTATGCTTAGGAAGTTTTGCTATTAATGGAGCTTTCATAAGTAATCCAGTGACTTCACAAGAAGATCCATTGTGTCAGCCATTCAAGGTAGGCAAGGTAGAAATTTGAGAAATTGTCATTATTGTTGTAGGGTATGATAATAGAATCTTCAAAACCTGTCAGTTTCTAGAAAGAAAAGGAAGGAAGGAAGGAAGGAAGGAAGGAAGGAAGGAAGGAAGGAAGGAAGGAAGGAAGGAAGGAAGGAAGGAAGGAAGGAAGGAAATCAACAATGAGATATTTTCTTATATTTTTTCTCAAGCTATCTTCATTCCTAGGATGGACTCATCTTTTCTGAACCTTCTCCTCACTTGACAGTTTGTTCCTCCCTTCTGCATTCCCAGTACCAGGTTCACTGCCCATCACAAAGTGTGAGATTTGGAAACAGCATTGTATCCTGTCATAATTTAGCTGAGAAAGTGAAAATACAGTAGTTGCATACCAGCCTGGGAATAAATTCTACTTAACCCAATTAATCTTATTTCTGACTATACAAATTTAGAACTGTTAGTAACAAACTGGCTATCTTAAAATGGATTTAGGCTTCTATTTATCTCATTCTCTTGGTGATTTTACTTTTCTCATCTAAAAAAGAGGCTAGTTTTCCTCAGATCCTAGAGGCATTGAGCAGCTCAGGAGCTAATAATCTTGAGAGATACTTTGATGTTCAGGAAGTAAAGAAGCTACCACAAGAATATTACGACTCTCATTTGCAAATAAATTATGCAGACTATCCCCAAATAAAGAGTAATGGTAACTTCAAAAATGGAAGTACGTGCAGGTCATTTTCTAACATAACATAGGACAGGTTGTGAATGGGGAAAAAAATCTAAATATTGAAAGGATTGACTTTTTTAACATGTGATAATTCATCTTCCCAGGAGATTTCAACTCAGCAGTTCTGCCACAGAGCAAAGTGGAAACTGAATCTTAGGTAGAAAAACAGCTGGCAAGGAAACCTAAAATCAATTTGGAATAATCCCCACCGTGCCTCCTCCCCTACCAAAAAAAGTATATTGAACAGCTTATTGTTTGCAAAATGATGAAATAAAAATCAGTAGGAGATTTCATTATGAGGCACAAAATAAATGTTAAGTACAGATTTGGGAGGGTCATGTTCCCATAAACTGAACAAAAGTGTACAAAAATTAATATGGGAAACATAGCTAATCATGGGTCAGTAATGTGATCCAACTGAAAACAAAAGAAATTGAGTTATGTGCTACATCAACAGAAATATAATGTCAAGCTCAAGATCTGTAATTTTTCCTCTCTACTCTGTATTAGTCAGATCAGACCAAATATTGCATCCAGCTGTGAGCATTGCATTTTAGGAAGGACATTGACGAACGGGTGCATATCCTCAGGAAAGCAACCAAGATGACAAGATCCTTGAAAGGAAAAATTAGAAATGGTTAGAGGCACTGGTTATGTTTAGCTTGGAGAAGAAAAGACTTTGAGGAGACATAACTGCTTTCAAGTATCTGATGGGCTGTCATGTAGAAGATGGACTAGAATAATTCAGAAGAAACAAGAAAAAAAACAATGGGGTTAAATTACAAGGAAGTAGATTTTGCTTTGACAGCAGGAAACAATATTCTTGATGAGCTGTTCAAAAGTGGGGAATGTACAGTATATAATGACAGATAGTGGATTTTCCAACTTAGGATGCTATCTATATGGGATACTGGAATGAAATCATGCACTGGGCATAAAGTTAGCTAAGGTAATCTCTCGTGTCCCTTCCAACTCTTATATTCTCTGATTTTATTTCATTTAGCATGCAATAATGCTGCTTAGATGAATATAGTCATCACAAGACATTTCCAAAAAAAGAATCACAAGAATTTTTTTTAAAAAACAGAACCACTGTGGGGAAAAAATAGTTTATGAAATCTGCACTGTGTAACCAGAGGGCAAACTATTGCAATATTGATTTGAAATATGTTCCTCATAATTATTACTTCCTGCAGTAAGGTTCAGTTTGCTCTTTAGCAGTGTAATTGAAGCTGAGAGTAGGCATATGATGAAAGAAATGAAAACAGAAGTCAGATGGTTATTTGTCACTTCTAAAAAGGCATATTTCCCCATGAGGAATACTGTACATAGATATTTACTGCTGACACATTAAGAGTTAGGAGGTGCGAAGACTAATTCATTAAAGGATAATATTCAGTAAGAGTTGTGTGTGTCATATGAACTAACGAAATCTTATAGCTGTGATTGAATAATCCACTGACACTCTCTGTGTGTCAGCATTAGTTAGAAATCGCTAAGACCTTATGGCAAATATGGAAATCATCCATGAACTAGGGATGCATACATTTTAGTCACAAGATAATAAGCTCCTAAACACATGTCCTGTTTCTACCGTCTGCCTTTCGCAAATAAACTGTATAAATAAGATATACTAGGAAATCTTAATGGATCAATTTATACTGTCAGTGGGAGCTCTTGTTTATCATAAGGTGTGAGATGGTCAAGAACTGAGATTAAAAAAATCTGCAGCTATGGTACTGCCTTTCCAGACTCAATGAAAGTTGCTAGAGTTGGCACCAAAGTTTTTAATTTACCCTGTTTAATATTGCAGGAAGTTAGCACCCACCCCTCTCCTAGAAAAATGAAATATCCTAGGAAATATTAAAAAGGCAGAATATTATATAGAATATCCCTGGAAACATGGTTTTAGGCAGAAAAAAGACTCCCTCTTAGTAGCCCCCACCTTTGTCAATGTGCCATCAAGGAATGGCCCAGATCACTCATCCCCCCCCATCTTTGTTAATAGCCTGGACCAGTCTATTCTACATAACAAAGATCTACCTCCTTCAGACAGAGCCATATTAGGAATTGCCCAAAGCCCTTTCATTACACCATCACCCAACAAGGCTCAGCCAAACTTGAACTCAAAAACACAGCCTACAGAGTTGCCCCTGCATGGCCCCATGGGAGTCTGACAGCCAATCAGAGTGCATTTCTTGCACAGGAGCAGGAGGCCCCCGGGGCGGGGCCCAAGAGAGGGCATAAAACAAGGAACTCTCAGCATCTCTTCCCTTTTCTCTCCTTCAACATCCTCGAGGCATGTGATCCCCCTTTTCCCAGGACTTCAGACCATGTGGTCCTGCTGTCCTCCATTAAACCATCTTTCCAAGCAGTCCCATACTTCCAATATCTTTTTCCCCACTTGGAATCTAACCCAGAAGGATATTCCTTACAACAATTTAAGAAGGACTCCCATTTTTACTGCTTCTTTCTGTTATGTATCGAGTGCTATTTTCCCAAGAGGTTCTTCTCTTTAAAGCACCTCTTTGTGGGTTGGTGGTGGTTCAGAAATGTGAAAAAGAAAATAAATGTCATGAGTTTGGTATGCATAAACAGCATTTAGCTGACCAAAGTCCCATTCAGTAATCAATATTCTCATTCTTGACAATTTCAAGGGAACAGTTCAGTGATGTGACCTATCTAGGACCTTTAGCCCACATCCAGCAAAACTGCAAGACAGAGGCAACTCAGAAAAAATGAATGATTTTTCCCAACAGCTTGTGAAAAAAATCTAAATGTCTAATTACTTCCAAAGAAAATTAGGGGAGTTTGGTCATTGCTTCTATTTGCTTGACAGACTTCATATTATTTAATATTTATGTATAGTAAAATTCTGTCCTAGAAGATACATCATCATCATCATCATCATCATCATCATCATCATCATCATCATAGCTGGTACAAGCAGATTGCACAGGCTGATTATAAATAACAGCATGACAAAGTATTAAAAAAATTGTGCATTGGAATATCTGCAAGAAATACCACTTGCCTGCAAGCAAGAACTGGTGGGATCACAAAATAGATAGACGCTAAGTACTCTGGGACTTTAGAATTCAAATATACAAGAATACACCACACAATACCTCCCATTTAACAATTGTCAATAAGAAAAACACACAACTCTGTACAGTGGACATTGCAATACCTGGAGACAACAGAATAGAACAGAATTTATTTATTTATTTATTTATTTTGGAATTCTTATATGCTGCCCAACTCCCTAAGGACTCAGGGCGGCGTACAACAGTGAGAAAATACAAGAATAACCAAAATCTAAAAAGTTAATTAAAAGCAAATATAAAAATTAAAACATAATATAGAAATCATCACCAACCATTCAATATCATACATACTTGGGGGGTGAGCTCGAGTGAATTAAGCTCTACCCCACGCCTGCAGGAAAAGCCATGTCTTAACAGCTTTCCGGAAGGCCAGCAGAGTGGGGATAGTTCGGGTCTCTGGCGGAAGTTGGTTCCAGAGCACGGGGCCAGCCACAGAGAAGGCTCTCCCCCTTGGGCCCGCCAGCCGGCATTGCTTGGCCGACGGGACCTGGAGGAGGCCAACTCTGTGGGCCCTAACCGGTCGAAGGGAAGTATGAGGCAGAATGCGGTCCTGTAGATAACCTGGTCCCAAGCCATGAAGGGCTTTAAAGATGGTGATCAACACCTTGAATTGGACCCGGAGACCGATGGGCAACCAATGCAGCTGGCGGAGTATCAATGTCACGTGGGTGTACCTTGGCACACCCACCACAGCACGCGCAGCCGCATTTTGCACCAACTGAAGTCTCCGGATACTCTTCAAGGGTAGCCCCATGTAGAGCGCATTGCAGTAGTCCAAACGAGAGGTGACAAGGGCATGAGTAACCGTGAGTAGAGCCTCCTTCTCCAAATATGGCCGCAACTGGTGCACCAGGCGAACCTGTGCAAAGGCCCCTCTAGCCACAGCAGAAAGATGATGATCCAATTTTAGCTGTGGCTCTAGAAGGACCCCCAAGTTGCGGACCTGGTCCGAGGGAGTCAATTTCGCTCCCTCAAGGACCAAGGAGGGACAGTTGTCATAGTCCTTAGGAGGCAATATCCACAGCCACTCAGTCTTGTCGGGATTAAGTCTGAGTCTGTTCCTCCCCATCCAGATCCTAACGTCGTCCAGGCACCGGCACATTACATCAACTGCCTCACTGAAGTCAGACGGGGTGGTGATGTACAGCTGGGTGTCATCAGCGTACTGATGGAAACACACCCCATGTCTGCGAATGATCTCCCCCAGCGGTTTCATGTAGATGTTGAACAGGATGGGCGAGAGAACCGACCCCTGAGGCACCCCACATGATAGGGGCCTAGGGGACGATCTCTGCGTGCAGAATTGAAAGAACTAGACAAAAATCACAAAATATAAAGTCTTGCAAATAGAAATAGAATAACTGTGGTAGGAGAAAGCAAATATAGTACCAATAAGTGATACTTATAAGTGTTTTGGATGAAATTCCAAAACAACTGGAGCTCCACTTGAATACCACCAGCATTGACAAAATGAGCATCAGTCAATTGCAAAAGGCAGCTTTACTTGGAACTGCTTACATCCTGCAACAATAACTTTAATATTATGCAACAGCAATATCTGCCTGTTCCAGGTCTTTTGGAAGGACTCAATAGGTGAATAAAAATGCCAGATCCAGTCTAAACATCTGGCTGGTGTTTAGAACCAGCAGCGGTGGTGGTGGGAGGCTCCGCCCACCAACCCGGGACGCTTCTGCGCATGGGCAGAAGCATCATGCGAGCGCGCACACACGCAAACCAGTAGCAAAATCATTTAGAACCCACCACTGTGTGTAACCAATGATAATATAGTCACAATTGTAATAATGTAATAATAAAATATAAAATCTGTGTAAGCCCTCTTGATATGATTGGTTCCATGTGCTGTAATGTCAATCCCCAAATTAATTTCCTTTTCTTGAGTAATATGCTGTGAAAATAAAGTAGAAGAACAGTAAGAAGAACTGCAACCAAGACAATGGTCAGATAAATGAAATATGAATCAAAAGAAAGAATGCCTTTTCTAAAGGATCTCAGATAGAATAGAATAGAATAGAATAGAATAGAATAGAATAGAATAGAATAGAATAGAATAGAATAGAATAGAATAGAATAGAATAGAATTTTATTGGCCAAGTGTGATTGGACACGCAAGGTATTTGTCTTGATGCAGATTTGACCCTCCCTAGAACATAAAGGCAGGAACAAGAGAAGAACATTCAGACTTGCAAATTTCTGTTATTATAATTTTATAATAAACATAGTATTAGCATTTATAACTTTGCTTTCCTGGTCTGGCCCAAAGGTGCTTTTTCAGGAGGCTACTGGACTTTCTTGTTTTTTTCTTTCACTGTCCTGTCAGAGCTGAAGAATCTTATTGGATGAGAAGTGAAACATCTTCAAAGGAAAAACAAGAAAGTCCAGTTGCCTCCTGAAAAGGCACCTTTGGGACAACCATGACCTGGATGACTGATAATTTCTACAGACTTTCCTGGTCTGGATTACCATGAAAGACTGACACTTTGTCCATGAGATACTTTACATTCTGTAAAGTACATTCTGTTAATATTTCATACAGTTCTTCCATCCTTCCCACTGTTCTTATTAATTTGGCTGCTGTGTGCTTCCTTCTGTTTTTTATCTTATTATGTTCATCTCAAATTTCCACCTAATTCCTCATTCATATATTAAAATAGTGGTTGCCAAATCTGTTCTTTTGCCACAGCATAATTTGTAAATTGCATTTGTATATGTGAATTTAAAGACATACTAAAGTTGCCCCAAATTCTCAACACTTATGCTGGCTTCCTATTCCCATTATTTACTAAACTGGGATAGAGAACTTATTTTTGAATCACTTATCTTATTTTAGAACATTATTTATTTTTATTTATTTTATTTTATTTATTTGTGAGATTTATATACCGCCTCATAGTGCAAGCACTCTCTAAGCAGTTTACACCAGTAAGCAATGTATATTTATATTGCCCCCAACAATCTGGGTCCTCATTTTACCTACCTCGGAAGGATGGAAGGCTGAGTCAACCTTGAGCCAGTGAGATTTGAACCGCTGACCTGCGGATCACAGTCAGCTAAAGTGGCCTGCAGTACTGCCTCTAACCGCTGCACCACCTCTTCTATTATTTAGCTAAGTTCAATAATAAATGAAGGGTATGTTTGATATTTCAAGAAGGAACAATTTTAACTGATTTTCTGCTAAATACTTGCAAGTTAGGATTGGCTTGGTGTGTGTATTTGCATATACCGGTAGCTATATATGTATTTTTGTATTCAGTACATATTTTGCATATCATCCTCAGTGACTGATATGAAACCACATACAATGGTAACTGAAGCAGGTTATCAGATGAATTAATCAAAGTTTAATCATTTTTCAATTTACTCATAGGGAGATGGTGAGAGCCTAAAGAGAATATCTGTCAGTTCTGTCACTTACTATGAAAAATAGTAATAAAGAAGTCAATTAGTTCAATCATCTGATGCTTGTGGTTGCATTTCAGCAAAAGAGAGTCCTGCAATATTCATCTTTCTGGATCTCAGTAGAATACAGACTTCTGTATGTATTAATATCCCGCTCTCAACCTTACACAATACTCTCTCTCTCTCTCTCTCTCTCTCTCTCTCTCTCTCTCTCTCTCTCTCTCTCTCTCTCTCTCTCTCTCTCTCTCTCTCTCTCTCTCTCTCTCACACACACACACACACACACACACAGAGAGAGAGAGAGAGAGAGAGAGAGAGAGAGAGAGAGAGAGAGAGAGAGAGAGAGAGAGAGAGAGAGAGAGAGAGAGAGATGGCAAGCAATAAATAGAAATCTGTAAAAAACACTTACTAAGGTCCAACACAGGGATGCACAACTACTGTGTGAAATTGTATCATTTTCCTCTTGTTTTAAAGCTTCCAACTAGAAAAGGTCACCTTCCCTACAAACAATGGATCCTTCTTTGTTTTGTTGGCAACAATATAGAAGTAGCGTGGAATAGCCCCCAGAAGTTTGGCAATAGCCTACCCTCTTACCGTTTTGTAAAGCTTTGAACAAGAACTGGCTTTTCTCCCAAGCACCAATCCCTCCCCCCCAAGATTGGATAATTGCATATTAGAAGGTTGACTTGTTGCCAGGGCTTTATTGTTTTTAATGTTTTATTCTGTTCATTTTTATAGATTTAATGCGATTCTGACCAGAGTTGGCTAAAAGATGAGCAGCTATATAAACATTTTAAATAAATAAACAAACAAATAATGCCTTCCATAGGATTAAAAACTTCCCTATCTAGTTCTAGACATTCTGGTAGTCTCTCATCCATGCTCTCACCATTTGCTGAACTTTATCAAGAAAGCCAAAATTGCTACCTGGTGTAGCATAATCCCTGCATTCCCTACCATTCTTTTCTTACAATGTGAAATTTCAGCCTTGCAGTTCTTTTGGTTCATCACTAGCGTGTAACTGGCTTTATGAACATATTTTACTCCTGTTAGTAACAGCTTTGCAAGGGATCAGGGAGAGAGAGTATTCATGAGCTGCTCTTTGAACTTCTTTGGGTTTAAGATTTCATGATTTAATTTACGGCCTTGCACATAAAGAATGTTGACTTAAATGATGGACAAAGAGCTTGAAACAAAATTTGGAGCTTTGTTACTATATATGCTGACAACAGCAAGAATCTTATATGCACAAAGATGGAAAAACACATTAATTGCCACAATGGAAGAATGAATGGTAAGGGTGATGGATTTGGCAGAGATTGCAAAGCTGTTTTAATTAGAGAATTTATCTCACGTTTTTCCCCCTACTTGGAAACCACTTCTGGATTTTTTTGCTTGAAACAATAATAATAATAATAATAATAATAATAATAATAATAATAATAATAATAATAATAATAATAATAATAATAATAATAATAATAATAATAATAATAATAATAATAATAATAATAATAATAATAATAATAATAATAATAAAGGTTTTATTTTAGGTTTTGATGATTTTGTTGTTATAGAAATGGCTTGAAATGTTGTGAAATGCAAAGCAAAAGGTTTGAAGTTGTAATTCTCTACTGCACAGAAAAGTCAGAAGTGACTACTATTTTTCTTTCTCTGTCTTTGCACCCTTCTTTTTTCTCCCAGTTTTCTAATTCTTGTTTCCTTTTATATTTTTATCTTATAATAAAATGTAGTGGTTTTTTTTTAAAGGGGGTTGATTTGAAGTGAATGGCTAGATAATATGTCGGCAAGCTTCTCTTTCTATAGGGAAATTTTCTATACCCTGTCATTAAAACATACAGGCAGAAAGGTTATAGTCTCTCATCTCTCTTTATCCAAGTATGAAAATTATAATTAACTGTAGAAACTACGGTAGTTACAAATGAAGGAGTTGAATGCCTTATTGTATGTTCATTATAAAACACACAGACACACAGACACACACAGAGAGAAATGATTCGTACAAGTTAAACCCCTTGTTGTTTCTACCATACAACTGCTCTGCTTATGTTTTTCCTCTTTTTAAAAGTTTCAAACTTTTAAATTTATAATAGTATGCTTGACCATCACCCTCCAGGGCAAACACATTCCACTTTCAAATAGTTCTTATTTCCTCTTTAATTGGCTCTTTTGTGACACTTAAATAACTGAGTTGACACTGATGACATATAAGATTATTACAGTTTTTAACAGCATCCTTTTTCTTCTTTTAAAAAGACCTTATTGAATCAAGATCAACATCTTAGTGACTATATATAATTTTCTCACTAACAGTATGAAATAATTAGCTATTGCCTTTGTCCGATGGATTTTTTTTGTTCAACTTTCCTGTCTCTCTACATACTTTGGATTTTCTAGTTGGTTCTCAATCCAAGTTCTAAGCAGGTTCAATTCTGGTCAGTTACTTTCAGATAACCAATGAATATTTTTTGTTCTCTATGCTTAATTTCAGAGTGAGATTTACATAATAATCCATCTTTGTAAACAAGAAAGTCTATGTTAGATCACACTTTTTTATGCCCCCATCCTTCGTATTTCAATATTTCTGGAAGAAAAAAAAACTTGAATCTAGCTATATTGGCTAAGGAAGATCTAGGCAAGAGAAAATATTTGTTAGAAATATACAATTTTGTTATAAGTAGGTAAAAAGAAGAAGGGTAATCCATTTCATTTTGCTAATTCATTTTATTATTTTTTGCTGGAATTTCAGAAAAGTTTTAATTTTTTGAATTTGTTTGAAATCCATTTTTTGAAACTATTTGCAACTTGCCCATAATAGGCTGCAGCAATCGGACATGTTCAAATATCCATTAGGCATGTAGAATAAATTGCTATGTTAATTAATTAATTTTGGAAACTATTGCCATAATATACATCAACTCTATTCTAGAGCTAAAGAGATAATTTTACTTGTCTTCATATTGTGGGTGGGGAACAAATCAGGGGTGGGTTCCACTTACCTTCACCACCGGTTCGCATCGCGACATTTTGCATGCGTGCCTCCGCTCGCGCACACGCGCCCATTCCCTCATGGATTTTGGCTTCTGCGCATGCTCAGTAGCTGGAATCAGCCCGAAACACAGCTGAGGAACTGATCAGCTGTGCTTTGGGTGAAGGAATAAAGGTCAGTTTAAACCCGGGGGCAGGCGGGAGGGTGCTTTTACAAGCTGCAGAACAGGAAAAACCTTCAAAACAGTAAAAAAATTCGCAAAAAAAAAAAAAAAAGATGGCGGCGCCCACGGACCGGCACTAGCCGATCCAGTTCAGTGATGACACCAGCGGGTCACTACCAGTTCGGGCAATCCGGTCTGAACCGGGAGGAACACACCCCTGGAACAAATGCTTTTCTATATGGTATACGATCAATGCCTAGTAAGTTCAAACTTGCTTTAACTGAATTAAATATTGTTCAACATTAACTATTTTTAATATATCTTCATAAAGACTTTTATAGAACATAAAAATAAAAAATAACAAGCATACATAGTCAGAAAGAGGAATAGATAGAAACAATGATAAGAAAGATAGCAGATAAGAGTGCACACACAAACAAAAAAAACCTGCAGAAAAAGAATAAAAGTATAAAAAGAAAATGACTTCCAACTTCTTTTGCAAAAGGTGTAAGTACAGCTTAAATTAAACCCTTAGTTCAAGACTTTACTGTAGTATCCATTTTTCAAATAATCAGCAGTTTTCACCAATCATTGAATCCATATGTCATAATTTGTTTTTATTTTCTATTTGTTGTAAAAAGTCCACCAAAGGCATCTATTTATAATTACATTTTGCTAATGTCATTTCTCAGCTTTAACTAATGTTTTTACTAATTTCTGTATGATAGCTGCCATTTACATCCTACACTTTATGAATATGCAAAACTTATTCGTGAAAGAATGGAAAATTGTAGAGAAGCTTGGATAATCTGGTTTCCTCTGGGAACAGACTTTGAATTATCCCATTTTGGGTGGTGTTCAACAGATTAGGGAAATAAATATTCCAAACTAATTTTGCTCGAAATGCTCTGAGTTGAATCCAGCTCCAAGATAACCCTATTGATCTAAAACATCAGTTCTGGAACACCTTAAGGTACTTCCTGTTTAGTGGTTTGATTTCTGGAAACTGCCAAATCACTCTTGGAATGGTGTAATCCATAATGAAATTCACTATCTTCTGGAGTTCTCCAAAAATATTCCATTCAAGGACTGATAAATTTGGCACATCTGTAATATAGAGCATATTTACCCTTTCCCATTCTTCCAATATTGTTCAGAATTTGTGATATTGGTTATATTGGTTAATTACATGGGTAACTGCTCCATGGCATGAGCAGGAAACTTGCACAATGCTAACTGGTTTTCTTTGTTCAGAACAAGAGTAAGCACTCAACTGATTCACTAAGAATATGAGAAATCAATACAAAATTGAAATACTTCTTTAATATTACAAAAATTTATCCTGAAAAATTCTGAGTTTTGGCTGAGGTCTGGAACAGGCTACTGTGATGAGCTGAACAGTGGGATTATTAAAGTCAATGCACCATAGATTTAAATACATAGTGAAGTTAATTTGGAATGCTCCAGTTTTTTTCTCTTGAGGTTAGCTTTCATATTCTGCATACTATTATGGATACTGATCTGACATCTAACATCTAGCCAGTAATCTTTTCCATTTCATGTAACAATTTTTAAAGACAATGAGATAAAATAATGAAAGCTGACTTTACTGGTTCTTGAGCTCCTGGAATGTGACAATGCTATGCTGCCATGGTGGTCAGAGGCCATTATGTTAAGTCCCTCAGAGATTCTGTAAAATAACACCATTAAGTTCATTTATATTCTAGAGAGAAAGTATTGGAGAACTAATGAGTAGCTTCAAGCTTTGCCATCCCCATCTGCATCAAATAATGCTAAGAACTAAGACTTGCTCTTAATATCTATAGTTATTAAGAGATGAAAACTTGTTCCATTTATTTGCTCTAAATTGTTTGGTCTAAAATGGTCTCCATATATATGTGCACATGGCAAAACATGTGAGCAAGTACCATGGGTGTCTATATAAATAAAATTGAAACTGGAAAAAATAACACGTCATTTGCATTTTCCTTTTGTTTTGTGGGGCTTTTTTTTAGAAACATGACTAAACTATAGAAACAATGAAGGGATAAAATGATGAAGAAGGAGAATCATTTTTCCTTCTTCCATAATATTAGGGTACAACCATGAATTACATCTATGGTGTTACAAGATGCAAAGGAAAGAGGGGGATTGGGTTTACTCGATTTGAAACCATATTTTGCAGCTTATTGTTTGGCCTGGATGAAAAAGTGGATATTACTGAGAAAAAGAAGACGCTTGGCATTAGAAGGACATGATCTGAGATTTGAGTGACATAAATATTTATGATTCAACAAAGTCAAGTTAGTGTGGAGTTTAAAAAGCATTACAAATATCAACAAATGATTGTCATCAATCAAAATCATGTATGTACCATACTGAGAATATGAAAAAGATACAAACCTAGGTTATGCCTGAAACACCTTTCTGGCTCTTTACACATAAAATCATTTTATAGATGAGAAATAATACGCAAACAAAAATAGTTAACAAATCATGAGATACTAGAATTCTGCAAGGGGAATCTATATACTACCAAAACTTGCATTGTCATGACCTTTTACAGGGTGAAACTCTGCATCATAGGTATATCAATAATGAGAATTTCAATAATATATAGATTTCATCATTTACAATTATGATCTAATAGCTATATAACAAGAAAACTCAGAATTTCATTCAGGTGAATTACTTGCCCGTTTTTTTTTAAATGCAGTTCTCCAAACCAAGAACTCCCAGCACTGGGATAATGGGTTGAGAAACAGAATTAAAAAGAATGTTTGGAAGGAACCACTTGTAAAAAAAAGCAATTTTTATAGAGAATGCTGTGATTCTAACATGGATAGTATTCTTATCTGCATGAATGCTACACTGGATAGTCATTCTACAGCATTATGTCTGTCAATTAAGATCTTTTTCATTGTTAAGACGTAGTTGGCTCCAGGAGATCCACAAAAGCAGTAATTTAGAAATCTGCCATTCCTATCCTTGAATGGAGATGAGGTGACTACATTATACCTCTTTACGTGAAAGTGCAAATTTTCACAAGTGGAAATGCCACACGAGCGATCACCACTAGTTCTATTTGCTATTGAGATAAAGCCACTGATATGTTTGAAACGGGATAAGAATTGCTAAACCAATTCTTGACATTAGTTTAGGCAAATAAAGAATTGTAGATCAGTTGCAGTAATATCAAATCTCAACATCCTTGAGGCAATGCAGCAAGTGGGAGTAATTTCATGTTCATGGTCTCTCATGCAGATACAAGTTATTAGCCAAAGTAATTGCCATCTTCAGGAATTGTTTAGTACCGTAGAGTCTTGATGAAAATATACAGCATGATATGCTTGTATGTTAATTACATCGATTAAATCATACATTCAAAGGAACATAAACTTATCTGGTACAATAGGAACTGGCACTTTTACCATAAGCGTTTTCTTGATTCTTCTGTTTGACATAATATTAATTAAATATATATATGAAATACTATTATTTCCTTTTTTTTAATGTAGCATTGTGAGGATGCAGACTCTGTACTATATCATAGTCCCGTGAGGGCATAAAGTGGAGCAGGGGCGGGTTCCTGCACGCGCATCATCTCATTTTGCGTACATGCACGCTTGCTACGCGCGTGCATCCCCTCGTGCAATTTTGCTTCCGGTGCATGTTTTATCAAATCTAGATTCCAGCTGTAAAGGGCAGTTTATGATTTACATTGCTTTATCATTCCTATGCAGCATGGTGGCCTAGAGTGTAGACGTCACCTCTCACTTGGAAGGTTGAGAATTCAATCCTACTTAGAAGCAGATGTTTCTCTCTCAAGGTGCAAAGAAAAAAAAATCTGCTGTGAACTCCGCATAGGCGTCAGGAAGGGCTCCAGCCAGTAAATGCTCAGCTCCATCCAGTCATCCTGACTCTACCCCAAATTAAGAGATTACAGAGTCATAAAGAGAAAAAGAAAAGAAAAAATGCTTTATGGTTCCTATGTATCATTTCTGGGGAGTTATAATCATAACTTTGATTTAACTGGGAGTCCTTATTTGGTTGGTTCCTTATTTAAATGAGCATTTTCCCCACAACAGCCTGACATAGTCAGCAATATTGTATGGTTAAGATTCGGGACAGTCTGCCTTGTTTGGTGTGCCACTGTCATTTTTGTAGGCACACAGTTTCTGCCCTTTTCTTCTCTAATCCCTAAGCTAACTAGCATGATAAGTGCTGAAGGCGTTGTCATTCAACACCCAAAAGAACCCCAGTTCTGTACACTGGCTAGATTGTACTGCACCCCAGTTCTGCACTGGCTAGATTCAGTGGATAATCATCCTAGTAAGACCATGTCTTCAGATTAATCTATTCAAGTACATTTTTTTTCCAAAACACAATTCTACCTTTGTGGATTCTGTCCTTCCTCAAATCTCTGCGATTAACTGCATAGAAACTTCCTTTGATACAAAGGTGACCTTGAGATTTACTATTTACTATTGTTGATGTTGCCTCTCCCTCCACATATATATTCAGTGATAAAGGTTTTACTAGGGTGCCCTAAACTCCTCTTTATTCCAGTGAAACAATTTACTTGGAGTTTAAATTAAATTTCAATTTGGGTTCCACTTGTCATATTTTCTCCCCGTAACTTTAGATGGCATATTCTTTTCCTATAAACAGCGAGAAAACTGTTTATTAATTTAAGCCAGTTACTGCTCTCTGTGCTCGTTCCTATTTTATGCAGTTCTCATTTCCTTTTTATAATCTTTTCTCTTCCCCATGAACTCCACTCTCTTATAAAAGGCCTGTCTAGATGCTAACATGGCAGGTGATGAAATTTTGCAAGTGTAACATTTAACTTCTGTGTGATAATAGGCAAAGGTGACATCACAGCAGAGTAATTGAAACCAGGCTGCTACTACAAGGAGAGGTGAGATAACAGAGCACAGGGCTTTAATGTTGTTTGCTTTACCCAATGATTATTATTTTGCTGTACAGATGTACATCCTCCAGTCTTCATCCCAGATGAAAATGCCAAACATCTCATCCAATTTTGGAAACGACCAAAGTTTATTAAACATGGTCCAGTTGCCATGATTTAACCTTTTTAGATGCTTTTGGCCTGGGTGATAGAGTCTTCATTTGCATCTCATCCAATTGTAGCCTCACAACCACAGCTTGTGGAAGGTTGTAATGAGAGGGATCCTTGGCTCACCCAATGTGACCCAGTGGTTAAGACTGGAATATATGTCTGCTGATTTTACTCTAGTATCCTAACCAATTGCAATAATATGACAACATTATAGCTGCATCATTTATCCATCCTTACATATTTAAAGTATTTCTATACTTCTTCCCAACTAAGATGCATATCCAAGCAGGTTTTTATAAGATCAAAAGGTAAAGTACCCATATTTGTACCAATACCTGCTAATTAAACAACTGAATCCTTTCATCCAATGTTTATACAGGGGTCTAAAAAAAAGAGAGAGGTCTTAAATAGACACATACAGATGTAACAGTAGACAATTTGTAAATATCAAAGGGAAGATTATCCTATCACAGAGAGGGCCACTCATGAGAAATCACAAAATGACACACAGAAGCGCCCACAGAAACAATGTTAGTAAAGATCTTAAAGTTTAATATGGTGTGCAACATAAAAGAGATCTACCAGGAATTCTGGATCCAAAATTACTTATATACAGTATACCTTATATATATATATATATATATATATATATATATATATATATATATATATATATATATATATATATATATATATATATATATATATATATATATATATATATATATATATATATATATATATATATATATATATATATATATATATATATATATATATATATATATATATATGCTATTCAACTTCCAGTCTCTAGGACAGTGATTCCCAAAGGGAGCGGTACCGCCCCCCGGGGGGCGGTGGGAACCCTTAGGGGGGCGGTAGGAGGCAAGGGTGGTGGCAGGGCGGCGGTGAGAGGGGCCAGGGGGGCGGTAGGTGGTTTGCAGGTCCTGTCCCCGCGCCACCACCCATGTCCACACAATCGCCCGGGAGCGGCAGGATCGGAAAAGGCGGGGAGGCTCCGCAGAGCAGCGGCGGGCAAAGGCGCAGGACATGGTGCGAATCGGCAGGGGGAGAGTGCTCTGAGCACGGCACAGCGACGAGGGAAGCCGAATGCTCCCGAAGCTGCTCGGGTGAGCACTCGCAGACCCGCGGGAAGGCCTCGTCCTGCCCCGGAACCTGCGCATGCGCTGACTTTCCCGCCCGGCATTCCTGTTGCCTAGCAACTTGGCACATGCAATTCAGCGGGCTCCCCTCCGGCATGGCGCACCCACAGATCTCGCCCCAGCTGCCCCCCCAACATCGACCCCAACAAGGCGCCCGTGGCCTTCGCCTGCCGAGGCCTCCCCAAGCTCAACGAAGAGCTGAAGCACCCCGAGCTGCTGACGCTGCAGCAGGCCTGATGGTGCTCTGCGACCTGGTGCACGACCCAGAGAATCGGCCTGGGTGAGCGGTGGCAGTTGCCTGGCCACGGCTGGCGGGAGGGAAGGGAAGGGAGGGAAGAAGGAAAGGAAGAAAGAAAAAAAGGAGGGAGGGAGGGAGGGAGGGAGGAAGGAAGGAAGACAGAAAGAAAGAAAAGGCCAGCTGGCCCATTCCGGGGGAGGAAGAGGCTTCACCTTCGCAAAGGAATGAAGGAAGGGCCGGAGAGGCATTTTTGGCAAAAACAAAGACGAGGCTGCCAGGCTGACATTAAAGCACAGAGCCAAGGAAACAGCCAGAAGAAGCAGGATTCGTTCCTCTTCCCCCCTCTGCCCCTCCACCTCTTCCACTCAGGCTTCGCTTCAAAGCCTGGTTGTGCCTCTCGGTGTGTGTGTGTGTGTGTGTGTGTGTGTGCATACGTCCGCAGCGATCCACACGTGCTTGCAGGCAGCACGTGAGCAACCCCTGAATCCTGGGCGGGCTGCAGCCAGGGCTGGCTCAAGGGAGCAAACTTGCAGCCCCGGCGGCAAATGACTGCATGACTGAATATTGAGGCATGCCTCATCTTCGCGAGCAGCCCACATCCTCTCTGGCTAATCTCCGGGCAGCCTGGCTCTGCCCCAGCACCACTCGGGGCTTCTCAGTGCTGGAGGAAAGCGCAGGAATTCCTGACCCTGTGCTTCCCCACCACCGCCGGCTCCAGGAGGAGGAGGAGGAGGATATGGCTCCGGAGGCATGGAGCTCTTCCCCGCGGCAGCTGCCTCCGCTTGCAGTTTTAATTCCTCAATGAAACTGCCCTGGTTGGACACTTCTGCCTGGAAGAGAAATGGTGGGTGAACATAGTCAAGGCATGCCGGAGATATAGTTCCCCCGAGGCAGACAACCCTGTCCCTCGCTACCAGGGGCATCCAGCTGTGTTTCTAGAACTGACAGCCTGCAATGGCTGGCCCCAGCATCTGGAACAGCCTCAAGTCAGTCCTGAAGAAAAACAATGATTCCTTGTTTCTGAACGACAAAATAAAAAAAAAGAAAGAGAAAGAAAGATGAAAGGAAGATAGACAGAAAAAGAAAGTAGGAAGGGAAGGGAGGGAAGAAGGAAAGGAAAGAAAGTAAGAAAGAAAGAAAGAGGGAGGGAGGGAGGGAGGAAGATAGACAGAAAAGAAAGGAGGGAGGGAAGAAGGAAAGAAAAAGGAAAGAGAAAAAGAAAGATGGTAGGTAGGAAGGAAGATAGACAGAAAAAGAAAGTAGGAAGGGAAGGGAGGGAAGAAGGAAAGAAAGAGAAAGGGAGGGAGGGAGGAAGATAGACAGAAAAAGAAAGGAGGGAGAGAAGAAGGAAAGAAAAAGGAAAGAAAAAGAAAGAGAAAGAAAGATGGTAGGTAGGAAGGAAGATAGACAGAAAAAGAAAGGAGGGGAAAAAGGAAAGAATGAAAGAAAAAGAAAGAGGGAGGGAGGGAGGGAGGGAGGAAGACAGAAAGAAAGAAAGAGAAAGAAAGATGGTAGGAAGGAAGGAAGACAGACAGAAATAGAAAGGGAGGGAAGGGAGGGAGGGAAGAAGGAAAGAAAGGAAAGAGGGAGGGAGGGAGGAAGACAGAAAGAAAGAAGGGGGAAGGGAGAGAAGAAAGAAAGAACGAAAGAAAGAAAGACTTATGACCACAATTGAGCCTAACATTTTGGTTGCAAAGCAAGAGCGTTGTTAAGTGAGTTTCACCACATTTTACAAGTTGGCCATGCCCACCCGGTCACCTGACCACTAAGCCACGCCCACCTGAGGGTGGGGGTGGGGGGCGGTGAGGATGAGTTTGTAGCACCAAGAGGGCGGTGGACTGAAAAAGTTTGGGAACCACTGCTCTAGGATCTTAAACCAAGAGTTCCAAGCTATGACCCTAAGGGTGCATATGTAGTTCCCCATAGACCCAAGAACCCCCTTAAAATGTGTTGACAAATTAAAGCCCTTCATGGCTTAGGACCAGGATATCTTCGGGACCGCATTCTGCCTCATACTTCCCTTCGACCGGTTAGGGCCCACAGAGTTGGCCTCCTCCAGGTCCCGTCGGCCAAGCAATGTCGGCTGGCGGGCCCTAGGGGGAGAGCCTTCTCTGTGGCTGGCCCTGCGCTCTGGAACCAACTACCCCCAGAGACCCGGATTATCCCCACTCTGCTGGCTTTCCGTAAAGCCATTAAGACATGGCTTTTCCTGCAGGTGGGGGGGACAGCTTAATTCCACCTGAGCCCACCCCCCAAGTATGTATGTGTCGAATGGATGTTGCTGTTTTAAATAATTGTTTTAAATTTTCGTATCTGTTTTTAAATCTTATGTAAAATTTTGTTTATTCTTGTATTTTTCCCTGCTGTAAGCCGCCCCGAGTCCCTCGGGAGTTGGGCGGCATATAAGAATAACAAAATAAATAAATAAATAAATAAATAAAAGCTTAATGATACAGAAGGGGAAATGTATTATATGCACAGGGAGCAATCAAAATCAAGATAGTTGAAATAAAAGTTTATCAAAATTTGTTTTTGTCCTAGCTGAAGACCATAGCTTTGCCTTGGATCTACCCAGTTTTTGATATGTAGTTCTTCACTCAAAGACCAAACTAAATTCTTGGGTCCTAAAATGTGAGAATGTTTGAATTAAATAATGCATTGAGGAAAACTTTTGTTTAACAAGTCATAGCCAGTCAGATTAAGCACTGGTGGGCTAAATACAAAAGTCACAGCTGGATAAGAAGAACTGTCTGCCAAGATAAAGATCTCGCTTCCTTAAAAATAATCAAATAATAGCTAAAGATGAGGCATGGGACTTGTGAGTTTGGGAAAATGTGATTAGCTAGAGAGAGGGTGTGTGACAGAAGCTAAATGATAGCAATAGCAATAGCAATAGCACTTAGACTTATATACCGCTTCATAGTGCTTTACAGCCCTCTCTAAGCGGTTTACAGAGTCAGCACATTGCCCCCAACAATCTGGGTCCTCATTTTACCGATCTCAGAAGGATGGAAGGCTGAGTCAACGTTGAGCCGGTGAGATTTGAACTGCTGAACTGCAGTGCTGCACTTTAACCACTGTGCCACCTCGGCTCTCTAATGATGCATTATAAGGATGTTATTATCCTTAAAAAAAAGACCTAGGGATAGGAATAATGTAATTGCTTCTTTTAAGTTGGAATACATATTCTATAAACTAATTTTTGATTTTAATCTCCAAACACAAAAATTAGAATTGGTCTCAAGTATCCTTTTGTAGTTCTCTAGCAAACGAACATTGGGTGGTAGCTTTCTCTAATACTTTTTTTTCTGGGGGAAGTGTAAAGACCTCCAGTGTTCTCTCCAGGATAGGATTCTACCTTATTAAGATTCCACTAGTGAAAAATTCCCACAGGAGGGATTTCTTCATGAGACCTTCCTTTGGGATTTAACTGAAATATGGAAAGCCAAGATTGCTGCTGGCTGTAGGAGAGATGATTGTACAAATCAAGAATAGGGTATTCATAGTTTTCCTTTGGCTGCATCACCAGTAAATAACTGTAAACATATCAGACTCAATAAATTACAGTATAACCTCTTCACAGTTCTTTTTTTGATGAATGTCTAAGCAAAGTTTCTTTCATTAAACTGAACGAGACCTGGTTTTTTAAAAATGTTGGGGAATTTCTCTGCCTAGCACTGAATACTTTCCAAAAGTGTTCTAGTCAGGAAAGTTAGATATAAATAAAAATCACAACAGTTCTGAGACAAGCCCTATAGTTAGATTCTTTATTAGAAATGCCTTTTCATGTGCATGCCTGCTTACTGCAATTAGAAATTCCGAAGATTTTCCAAGCCCAAATACTGTGGTGGAAATAAGTGCTATTCCTTTTTTTTCCTTTCAAAAAACACTATAGAGCCTTCTCAATTGTAGGAAAGGATACTTTTTTTCATAGTATAAGACAGGGGTGAAATTCAGCAGGTACGTACAGGTTCTATAGAACCGGTGGCGGCGATTATGCGCAGTTTGGAGAACCGGTAAATCACACCACTGACTGGCCCCGCCCCGCCCCTTCCACTCACTCCTTCTCTCCTTCTTCTTGGGCTCATACACACAGAGCAAACATGAGAAGGAGGCAAGAAGTAGTCAGGTTGAACGCTAGAAGACTTGGCCGAACTTTTCTATCAGTTCTTTGGGCATGGCTGGGTGGGGGGGTGCCGCCCCACCTTGCCGTGAGTGACATCAAGTTGGCCATGCCCACTCAGTCACATGACCCTCCACCAAGCCACATCCACCAAGCCATGCCCACAGAACTGGTAGGGAAAAATTTTGAATGTCACCCCTGGTATAAGACAACTTTATACAGTATATGTTAATATCTGACCTAATGCTAACAGTGTTAGAAACTGCTTGCTAAGAAATCCACACACAGAGAGTAAATCTGGAGAGTAAATCTGGAGAACTGCCTTTCTTGCAGATGTGACTATCACAATTTAGAAAGTCCACGAAAGGAATAGGTGAGCTAGTATCTGAGTCAAAGGAATAGAAGTCAAAGGAATAGAAGCCTGCTTCAAATTGCCAACCCAACAAAGAAAGGCTAAATATAGAGCCGAGGTGGAACAGCGGTTAGAGGCAGTACTGCAGCCACTTTAGCTGACTGTGATCCGCAGGTCAGCGGTTCAAATCTCACCGGCTCAAGGTTGACTCAGCCTTCCATCCTTCCAAGGTAGGTAAAATGAGGACCCAGATTGTTGGGGGCAATGTAAATATACATTGCTGACTGGTGTAAACCGCTTAGAGAGTGCTTGCACTGTGAGGTGGTATATAAATCTCACAAATAAATAAATAAATAATTGGTCTGGTTCTTCTAAACTAGGAAAGTGGAAATTTAGAAAGAAACTGAGAGGAGATTTTCAGGATTAACAAGAGCAGTATAAGTAAGAAAGGGCAAAATGAAAAATGCAGGACAATTCTTTAAGTAGCCTAAGGGAAGCTGCAGAAGAATTGGTGCATATAGTTGGGCCCTGCTATTCACTACCCTACTCACAGGCACAATGTTCAAGTTATTTTCCAAAAAGTAGTATCTGGGACATTCTGGCCATCACTTAGTTTGGATCTACTTTCAAACCCCTAGTGCCACAATATTGTTGCCAGCATACTACATTGCTAGATTAGGAATATATTTTACGCAGAAACTCTTTCCACGCTTGGTATTATATATTCCACTTTACTTGTTCTTGTTAGTAATAAGTTCTGTGGTTAGTTTGGCTTTAGTATCACAAGATCTGCATTTTTCCCAATATATAAAATACACTGGGTTCCAGAACTTTTTTCCTCCAGCATTTGCCTTGCCTTGCCTTGCCTCGCCTCGCCTCCCCACATGGGTGAAACATGAGCTCTTGTTTTTCCTATTTGTTTGATTTCATTTCATTAAATGGCATTTCTAACTGGAATGCTACTGAACATCATTCAGTAGATTAAATAGAATGGTGAAAACAGCATCAGACTAAATGAAATCTGTCAGCTCATCTGGATAGGATTAGCAGTTAATGATTTTTATCTGATCTTGGCATCAGAAGAGATGATTTGTTAGGACATGACAGCATAAAAATATAGACCACATGATCAAAGTCAGACAAATATCAGGTACAAATTTGATGTTAGTAACTATCAGTGAGTAGGGATATTTTTTTGCCATGTTATTGATGCTTAGATTACAGTTTGGTACTGCATTAAGAATTTCTCTCTGCTGACTTGTGGACAAGTAGAATTCACAAGGGTGTGCTATTGAGTTATTACTCACAGATCAGCTTTAAAACATAACCTCCTCCCCACAAAATGAATGTAAACTCCACAAATCTGCCCCCAAAGCTAATACTTCCTGTATTGTTTTCTTTTCCTTTTTAAAAAGGTATTGAATCCTTCCACTATATATCCTGATTTGATTTCGGTGGCTCAGTTCCCTAAGTTCAATATTCACTATATTACACTTAAACTATTTAGAGCTTAAGCAGATCTGAAAGAGCCATCCCAGATATCATTCATATTATTAATGTATATTACACATCTCTATCTAAATCAGAATATCAGGTTCTCTATTATAGAGTTAAATGAACTATTGCAATTCCTGTTTAAATGGAAGGGTACAGTTTGAAATGTGAAAGCTTCCAAATGCAGGGAATGACACTGGATTCATGCAAACCAGCAATATCACTGTGATCTTAGATTATCACTTTAGAGACAGGGTAATGTCTGAAAGGAGCTAGTATATGGTTGCAGTCTACTGTTACCATTTTTAAGGTAGTTTTTTCGCAGTCTACTTCAATGCTCGAAACAACTTGAGCCAACAAATGTAATGCTTGAATTAACTCACATGAGGGTTAGAAGGTTTTTTTTAATTAAAAAACAACAACGGTGGAAACATCCAATGAGAACATTAAAACCTTTAATTTGACTGTTAAATATGTTGCTTGATTAGATGTCTGAATAAGCAGGTTAGGCTGTTTCTATCTTATACAATTCAACAGTTGGCAGAATTCCATATTAGATCAATTTCTATTCTAACTAAACTTAAAATAATTATCCGAATATTTGTCAGATTTCCCCCCCTAATAGCTTGGAAAAAACACCCAAAGATCCAAATATAGAAGCATAATATAATATCATTTTTGATTATAGCTTTTTCACTTTGCTAGTTATATTGCAAGTTCACTGACAATTCAGTTGTTTCACATTTCTAACATTTAATATTTGTTTATTGAATCCTTCTTACCGTTCTGAAGTACAGTACATTCATTCATTATATACCGTATTTTTCGGAGTATAGGGCGCACTGGAATATAGGACGCACCT